>SJYA01002770.1:1449841-1515377 GCA_006410615.1 Neotragus moschatus
CCTCCCCCCAGCGCCCCTCAGCCCAGCCTTGTCCCAGGTCAAGTCTAGTAGAAACACAGTTCTGCCCCTCCCACCCCGGGCATGGGGCTGTGCAGGATACCTGCATTAACGCATGACCCAGGGTAGGCCTGGGGCACGGACCCGAGAGCTACATCAAGGCTGAACACACGCGCCTTATTCCCTCACTGGGTGCTGAGTGAGGTGTGGGCAAGAGAGTGCCCTACGTGTGCCCACGCGTATGTTGGCGTGTGCTCACACATGTCTACACACGTGTTCTGAGGGTCTTCTGGCTGTCCCCAGGGCTCCTGTCTTCCCCAGCTGGTGACTTCATGATTCCTTGTCACACTGAGGCTGACACGAGTCCAGCTGGGAATGCCTTCAGAGCCTGAGGGCACTGCAGGGAAAGGGGTGGGACGGGGCACACAGGCAGACAGATGACCCTGGGGAGGCTGGCCTGGGGTGCGGGTTCCTGGCTGGAAGGCCAGGCCCGGAGTGAGTTCAGTTCTGAGGCAGTACTGCCTGGCAAGGGCCTGGAGGGATGAGGCCCACCTGGCGTGGGGCTGTGGGCGTCGGGTAGAGGGCGCCATCGGTGGCTCTGCTGCCTCGGCCTCTGACCACCTGCATCTGGGTCCAGGGCGTGGCCTGAGAAGACGAGGAACACGGGTTAGAGCCAGGGGTGGCCGGGGCTGGGGGAGCGGGCTTGGGCTGCCAGCCTCTCACACCACACACGCCAGGGACACACACAGGCGCACCTGGGCCCCCTGGGCTCACACATGTACCGCCGTGAGGACACGTCCACACAGCTGGGGCACACCTGCACTCACCGATGCCCCTTTGGTCCACTCACTCTCACACACTCTACAAGGTCACACCAGCTCACACGCACGCCCACATGGAAATGGAGTGGGGTAGAAGCGGGCGGGCTGGCGAGCAGAGCTGAGGAAGGGGCAGCTCTCCCCCAGGCCGTGCAGCAGAAGCTGGCGCCGGCATCCAGCCTCCTAATGCTGAGGGCCCCGCCAGGCCCTCTGGGTTGGCTGCAGGGGGCACCGTCCACGGCAAAGCCAAGAGAACTGCTGCCAGGTATGGAGTGAGCGCTTACTACCCGCCAGGTACAGTGCTAAGCGCTCTGAGAGCATCAGCTCACTGCCGCCTCCTCACACCGACCTGTGAGAAAGGCAGCTATGAGCCCCGTTTTCAGGTGCGGAAACGGAGGCTCTGAGAGGTGGAAGAAATCACTCACCCACGGTCACAGGGCCAGGAGGTGGCAGGGCTGGGGCTCAGGCCTGTGCTCCCGTCAGAACCCTGGAAGGCAGCTCCCAGCGGGGGCGGCATCAGCCGGGGCGGGGCGGGGCTTACCTCTGCGCGGCGGCCACGGTTTACGTAGGCGCACACGGGGTTGTAGGCTCCGGTGCCACACACGTACAGGTGTGTTCGGTTCCAGGGCTGGATGAGCCTGACGAAGTTCCCGCACTCACCCTGGGGCCGGAGGGAAAGCCAAGGAGATGCCCAGATGCCTGCCGTGGCCCCTGCCCTCCCCACGCCAGCCCACCGGTGGACCCCACTGCACTCACGTTGCCATCCTTGCCTGAGAGCACACACTCTTCAATGCGCTGTGGGGTGGCTGCCCAGTGGATCTGCCAGAGAGGGGGATCAGAGGGCCTGCCGGCAGGGGCCCCCCACCCTGGGGGCCCACATCCCCCTGCCCCACATCTGGCCTGGCCCTTACAATGAGGGGCTCGCGGTTGATGTCATGCAGGTCCAGGGACAGCACGTAGTCTTTGCTGCCCACATACATGCGGTCGTGGTCCTCGTCCTTGAACAGGATTCGGTAGTCGCTTGTGTTGAGAAGGAAGTTGAAGAGGTGGGCGGTGCCTGTGGCCTTAAGTTCTGTGGGCGGAGGGCAGGGCAGCAGTCAGGGTGACCGGAGGCCAGCCAGCCATCCCCCTCAACAGAGGCGGCAGCCCCGCCCCCCAATCATCTCAGCCTCCGCTTCCCCTGCAGAGCCTACTTGGTAACCTCTTGAGTCCCTGACATTCTAGGAGGAGAAAGTGGGATGACGGGTGGGCAAGCCAGGGAACGGGCCACACCCAAAGCTGGGGCCCTGATTCATCCGCAGCCCAGCCAGTCTCCAGGTCCCAATGAAAGTGCAGTGGGCGCGGGCCAGGGCTCGTGATGGCATCAAAGACTCTGCTTAGGTGGGGGTTAATGCTCCCACGCTTAGGGTGGGGCCAGCTTCCCACAGGGGCCTAAAAGGGTTAATGAGCAGGAGGGTGGGGGTGGGGGCAGGTGTGCATCAAGGGAAGCCCGGAGACGCTGGCACAGAGCCGGGGCACCCTGTCCTCACCCTAGCTGCCAACAAGGCAGGGGGCAAAGCGGGCACACACAAGGTCCCCACCTTGTCGGAAGCAGGTTAGCCAGGACATTGGAAAGCTTTGCTGGAAGCAAACTGCCCAAAGACCTTGGGCTTCCCCCAGATCCCATGGGGTTGCTGATGGTGGAACCCTCAGGCCACTTCCTGGAACCAGCCAGGAAGTCCTTCCCAGGAAAGAGGCCCGCCCTCTAGGGCTGCAGCATCCCCGGAGGCTGGGAGCAGCATCCATCTGAGTCCTCAGTGTCCCTTCCGTGTGGCCCTCTGACCCACAGGCTGCTGGGGGAAAGCCCTCCTTTCTGAGGATGAAAGTTAGGAGGGAACTTGGCTAGTGATAGGCTAGCGACAGAGGATTCCAGGAAATTTGGGAAACTTCCTCCTCTTGGAGAGGGAGTTCTGAGGGGTCCCTGTGGCAGGCCCCTCCTCCACCCACCCCCAGCAATTTTCAGCTTCACCAGAGAGAAGTGATTGTAACCAGGGTGATGGATATTCACCAGGACAGGAGACTTGAGACGGCAGCACACAAAACCAACAGTACGCATGTATGCACCCGGCCCAGGCATACACACATGTACATATTGGTCCCACACCACGTGAGGCACCCACCAAGGGAGATCAAACGTGCAGTCTCCCTGCCCCACGGCTGGTGACCCATTTCACAGGTGGGGCAATCGAGGGAGGGACCTGGAGAGGAGGGAAGAGCTGGGACCTGAGGTCCTCCTCAAGGTGGAACCAGCAGGGGGCTCCCTCCCATTAGCCCAGGCCTTCTTCTACTTGGGGCAGCTGTCTCTGACTGGCTGGGCTGACCCTGACCCCCCGCTGTGCGCTGGGGAGCTGGGAAGGGGGCTGGAGAGGCTGAGCCTGAGAGCAGCTCTGTACGGGAGCTTCAGGATGTGCTGAGATGGGCGTGTGAAGTGGGCCGGGAGCCAGGGGACTCCCACAGCAGACCCGGAGGCCACGTCCGAGGCCGTGCCCTGCCCAGCCCTGACTACACCAACAATACAGGTGATGACCTTGGCCCACCGCAGGGACGCAGGGACGCCAAGGGATCAAAGGGCCGATCCCTGCCTGGCTTCAGCCTCGTCGGCGGTGCCTCTGAAGTCCTGGGCAGGGCAGCCTGGGCACCTGTCCTGCACCTGTTGTTGGGCCACTCGGAGTCCCCCGCCTGGCCACCCAGCCATCGTGACAACAGGAAAGTAAACACTCCCCCACCCCCAGGGCCAGGAAGTGGCCAGAGAGGAAGTGGGGCTGCCAGCAGAGCCCCCCCAGGCTGGGACAGCCCGCCAGGGGTTATTTATACCCTGGCTGGGGGCATGGCCTTGACGGTGCCCTTACCCATCCTGCTGGGCTAGGGGGCATTTGGGGGGCAACAGGAGGAAGGGAGGCGAGGCTCAAGTGGGCACCTTCAGACACAGGGATCTAGGGTAGGGGGGAATTTCAAATATCTAGCCCCAGGGATGCAACCGGCTATAATCCCTACATCCCTGCCCAGCCCTGTGGGCCCCTATTATCTGAGCCCTCCCACTCTACAGTGCCAGGGCCCCCCACGTTTTCCAAATCCCCCTCTCAAGTTCAAAGTGCTGCGAGGACAGAAGAGGGGGCCATTCAGCAGATGAGGAAAACAGACCTACAGGAGGAGCAGAGGCTCGCCTTGACCTGACACCCTCCCTCACAACCCTCCGGGTCCCTGCCCTGTGGGTAGAGGTGGGAACGGAGGGAGACTCTCACTTAGTCATCCCGTATCTATCACGAGCGAAGCCCTGTGCTCAGCATCCAGTTTACAGATGACAGGCAGAGCAGGAAAGTGACACGTCGGAGTGCGCAGAGCATGGGATTCCCACCCAGGTCCACGGCCTTTTGGACTGAAGGAGGGGCCAGCCCCAGCAGAGCCCATCCTGGTGGTGGTGGTGGGAACTGCCTGCGGGAGGGCCAGGGCCGGAAGGTGGCTCGTCCTCCACTGACAGGGCACATGACTCAGGACCCTCGGGACCCCTCCCAGTGGCCACGGGATATGGCGTCAATGGCTCTGTTGTCACAGGATGTGATGTTTTGGTCACTGTGGAAACAGGCGGGTGTGGGGAACCCCCATAAGGCTGTATAGAGTAGGGAAGGGATGGGCCAGGGTCCAGGAATCTTTGGCCCTGCCATGGGCTCCTGGCATGGGCTTCGCTGAGTGCTCATTTCCTGTATGCCAGATTGTAGTAAAGAATTACAACAAGGGTCCCTGTGACAGCCCTGCAGCCCCAGCTCCAGACAGGAAGACTGAGGCCCAGGGGAGAGTGGTGCTCACCTTAGGTCACTAGGCAAGGACTGAAACTGGTATCCTGTCCCCACCTCCCCTCTGCCACAGGGTGAAAGAACAGGGGGTCCTCTTCACTCCTCCGAGAAGCCCAGCTGAAGGCAGGTGGTGGCTGAGTAGTCCTGGGGGTCCTGCTCTGACACCTGTAGCGTCAGCAGGCCTAGAGCCTAGGGCTGCCAGCTCCAGTGAGGAGCAGGGACTTGGGCCCAGGGTACCTGGGGGCCTGAGCACGCATGGGTGTGCGAGGGGGAGCTGACATGGACCCAGGCTGCTCACATCCTCAGGCCAGTCCCCACCTCTGCTCCACTTGTTGCAGGCCCAGCTCTGATAGCGGGAGCATCACTCCCCTGCCACAACCCCAGGAAAATACAGACGGAGGGGCCAGGGCACAACCAGCCCAATCCAAGGCTCTGCAGGTGCCAGGGATTCAAATCAGGATGAGGTCTCATTTTGGGGAGAGAGGGTGGTGTGCCTGGGTGATGCTCCAGGGACAAGCTCCCCACCCCCAGGCCCTCTTGCAGGCTGGGCACAGGTTGGGTGGGGCAACATCCGGGAAGGCTTTTCCCGTCATCAGGAAGGAAGAGCCTTTTCTGGCATCAGCCACCTCATTTCCACAGCCACTCCCAGCCTTGACAGTCTCTCATGGCCATTAGACACTTGGGGTCCTGGCCCAGAACGGCCTGGCAAAGGTCCAGGGGCAGGAACTTTCTCAGCGTATAGGAGCCAAATCCTGGGGGGTCTCTGTTTCCTCCTCTCTGGGAAGCACTTGATGCCTCACTTGAAAGCAGGAGGTGGGCGAGGACAGTGCTGAGGGGGCGTGTCTGCAGCCCTCACCCGTAGACCCCAAGTGGGCGGCCCCTGACCCCTGCTGCCCGTCTCTAGGACACCAGGTCTGTCACCAGTGAAGCAGGGGCTGCTGCAAGAGGGGGGTCTTGGAGCAGAGATGGGCACCCCGCCCCCTTGGTTACAGCCCTACAAAGCAGCAGGCCTTGACTGACGGTGTCACCTCCGGGGCTGTGCAAGGGTACTGTGAGCTGATGGACAGGTCCTGGCAGCCCAGCCCTGACCTCTGACTTCATGTGGGCTAGGGCAGCCCTAATTCCTAAGATAAAGAGAAATGAGGCAGAGGGTGAGGGGCAGGGGTGCGCCAGGGTCTCTGTTAGGACTCTATCCTCTGGTCCTTCTGAGAAAGAAAACCAGAGCGGACAAGGAGATGGAAGCAGGAGGGGCAGGGTCCCTTCTGGACACCCTCGTGGGCGCTGGGCAGGGTGGACCCAGCCCCTTCATCACTCCCCCAAGCTGTGAGGGGCCCCAGAGGAAGGCCCCAGGGCTGGGCTGGCCCCCTGGCTCCCAGCCTAATCCTCTTTTAATGAGCGGCCAGCCGGAAGGCCTCAGCCCCTGGCCGCAGCCTTGCAACCCCAGAGCTCCAACCAGGCCGAGTTGGGGGCAGGGCAGCCCTAAAGCCTTTGCAGGCACCTTTCTCCCTGCTCAGCACCCCACCTCCCACATACCTCAACGCCAGGGTCCCGACAGCTGCAGGGATACACCGGGGTGACATGGGCCTTGGGCTAATTGTCTCCTAGGTACGTACCATTTATTCAGGTCCAGGTCTCACATGGGGCTGAGCAGGGGAGGCCGACACCTTTGATTCAGGGGCTGACTCCCCCAGTCCCTTCCCTCCGCCACCCCTCAGGATGTTCTAGATGGGAACCCCTAGAAGCCAGACCCAGGGGTTTGCCTGGGGCTTAAGCTGTCCGCTCCCTGGGGGATGAGGGGCAGGCTCTAGGTTCCTCTGGCCCCAAGCCCATCAAACTCTTTCCTCTCCAATCCCATCTCTGCATCAGGCTGTCCAGAGCGGAGACTCACAGGCCTCCCTAGGAGCCATCCATACTCGCCCCTCTTCCCCCTAGGCAGGTGAGCCAGGTCGGTGCCAACAAAACCAATTACAGCAGCTCTCACCCAATTAGCAACTAATTATGGCCTCATAGTCCATTCAACATAATTAACATGTAAATGACTCTGCGTGTTTATATTCAATAACGGCTCTGATTGAATTTAATTTAAAAGTCTGAACTGGGGACCCTGTTACCGTATTTCACCACTTAGAGCTGCCACTTCCTGGGAATGTCAGCTTCTCCAGGGGAAAGGGACCCAAGGCCAGAGTGGACGGCGGAGGGACAGGCACTGAGACAGTGGCCGAGCCCTGGAGAGGGTGGAAATGGTTGCAGTCCCTGGCTCCCTGACATGCCTATCCTAGGGATATGGGGAGGTGGTAAGATCAGTCCTTGATGGGACCCTCAGGATAGGAAATCCTCTGGAACAAGGGGCCCCTTCTCAAGAGCTACTGTAAACATTGCAGCTGTTCAGTAAACACCAAGCTGGAGCAGTCCAGCTGGGCTAAACTCTGCTGCGGGCTCCCCTCCCATCTTGGGGGCAAAGGGCTGGAGGCTGGGGCCCGGCAGGCCCAGGCATGCTGTTCCCATGCCCGTTCCGCCCCAGCGCCCACCTGCCCCGCCCAGGAGAAGACAGGCTGGGGGCACAGCTCAGCCAGACCCAGGAAAAACCAGGTGGGAAGCGGCAGCAAGGTCACCCCCGGCATACACAGGAGGAGAGCAGAGGTTGGTCCTACACGTCTCCCTGCGAAGGATGTCCAATGACTTTCAACTATTGTGTCCTAGCTGGTAGAGGGCCCTCCATCTAGGTGCCTCCACTGAACCCTGCCCAGTCCCAGGGCCACATGGTGCCTGATTGTTCTAGGTCTGGGCTGGTGGCTCCAGCGGCCAGGACATCCTGCCTGGACCGTAATGGTGTGCCTGGGAGGACATCTTTGGCATCTGCGGGCCAGGCAAAGTTCAGAGCTCTAGCCCAGCCTGGAAAAGACACAGTGTGATCAAGCAGGCAGGCTTGAAGGTGCAGGGTAGCCCCAAGCCTGGGGTGGGAGGAGAGGGCCTGAGTCAGGCAAGCAGTTCACACTGGAATGTGCCCCCAAGAAGTGGGAAGGGGGTGGGAAGAGGGAGTGAGTCCTGAGGGGAGGGTGGCACCCACCCCTTTCTCAGGTGGAGAGAGTGGATCAGAGCCTCCAGTTCCGCAGGCCTGGGGGCCCACCCCTCCTCCCACATTCCAGACCTGGCCCGGAAGCCCCTCACTCCTTACTCCACCTCCTCCTCCCTTCTGTGACTGCAAAAGACAACAAACTCTCCATGGCTCATTTACTCTAATAAATCAACCAGACGGACAGGCCAGGATGGGACCGACAGGCTGGTGGGTGTCAAGACCCTCCCCCTACCCTGGGCCCCGCCCCCATCTCTGCCCTCTTCAGACTCCTGGAGTCTGTCCCTGCAGCCCCATTCATGTCACCCACCCAGAGATTCCCAGGGTGTCCCAGACCATCTTAGCTCCCTCCCTAGTATTCAGGTGGGGAAACTGAGGCAACATCACACAGGCAGCTGTGTGCTCAAAGTCAGCTCTGGGGCATATGGTGAGGCTGTGTCAGGAGTCCAGCAGGACTCAGCTGGTCACCAGTCCAGAAAAGCAGCGAGTACTCTACACAGGCCTGGTGCTGGGACTTGGAGAGTGCCGAGCAAAATGACAGCATGGGCGGCCTTGGGTAGAGGAGCCCGCAGTGCCACCCATTCTATCCCGGATGCCGCAGGAGCCCACGAGGACCCCACCCTCTAGCAGCTGCTCTGCAGTTATAGTGTAAGACCGACAGGAGCCACCCACACGGGCTGACCAGCAGGTCCACATGGTGGACTCTGCTCCTGGAAGGAAATGAGGGTATCAGCACAGAGCCCTAAACGGGAAGAAACAAGGTTCTTGGCCGGGTGCAGAGACCTGAGAGGAAAGAGCATGTCCGGGTAGGAAGCCAAGCAGGGGTCATGGTGGTGACGGAGGAGATGGAGGCAAGAGGGGACCAGGAGGCAGGAAGGAAGGGAGAAGACTGGAAGGAGGGGGGTCGAGCCAAGGCCTTTTGCCCCAAAGGCCTCCTGGTCCCTGGAGGGGGCTGTTACCTTGGGACTGTCCCTGCCCTGCAGAAATGCGGCAGGCAAACGGGCAATACTTGCCAGCAGCCCCAGTGGGAACACCACAAGTCAGCCTAGCTGGGCCTTCCGCCGGCCATGGGCCGGCTTCCTGGAACCTAGGCCAGCAGCCACCGCCCAGACCCCATTCTTTGCCGGGTCAGGATCAGTGATCAGGGTCTGGAGCCCAGGAGGCCTCCACCCTCTCCCTGGGGCTGCTCGGCATGCTGGGGGGGGCGAGGGCCTGCAGGCCTGCCAAGCTCAGGCACCCACGTGAGCTGGGCTTTGGATTCAGATCGGAGCCTTCTGGCATCCAGGCCTCTGGCAAAGGCCCTCTTGCTATTTCTAAGAAAAATGCAGCAGGAATCTTCTCTGCTTCTCCAAAGCTCCAAGGGCTCTCTTGAGGCGGGGCTCAGATTCCCAGGACAGCGCCAGGTCAGGCCAAGCAAACATGCTCTCGGCCCAGTTGTGTAGATGCCCAAGTAAGCAGTCCAGGTCTGGTCACCCCAAGCACAAGCTGTAGGAGCCAGAACAGTGCTCAGGGTAGGGGTGGGGGTGGGGGAGTCACTGCAGCTGATCATGGGCACCATGATCATGGGCACAAACCAGACTGTGGCGCCCATCTCTGGAGAGACCCCCCCAGGGCATCCCCTCCCCAAATGCACTGTCTTTCCCCCAGTATGTATGTGGTACCTCTACCATGAAATAAAGAGCTTAAAAACAAAACCCAAAAGGGAGAAAATGCAAACTCTACATCTTACCACCGAGAGTGAGCCCCATCCGGCATCTTGCCCTTTCCCCAAGTGTTGCACCACACACACCGCCTCTGCTTCTGTTCTTCCAGAAATCTCCCTTCCCTTGTTGGAGATACAGCTTCCTCCAAAATGCCTGTCCAGATGCTCACGGCAGAAGTCCTCCTCCTCCTGACCCCACTCCACCCACAGGGCTCACGGTGTCTTTTGCAGCCTTTTTCACACACCGTCTGCTTCACCACAGGGTAGAACTCTACAGGGAGAGGTGAGGCGGTGCAGACTTCTTGGGCATACCCAGGACTAGCCCTCACCTGTCTGCCAACCTCAGAGTAGCTCCTAGTTTCTGAGACTTCCTTTCACCAGAGCCACAACGGTGTACACAAAGTTAATACTCAAAACACAATGAGGTCAGCATCATTTTTTATCCCCATTTTACAGATGAGGCAGCAGGACACAGAGGGACGTCACTACGTAAGGTCTACCCTCAGCCAGGATGCAAGCTGGGCAGCTTGAAACTTCCGGATGCTGCTTCCACGGAACCACTGCCATCCTCACCTTACATGGAGAAACCAGGGGTGGGAAAGCTTAGGCTACCCGCCTGAGATCACACAGCTGAGAAGGTAGGATGGGGTCTGTCTGCCTTCCAGGCCAGCCCTCTCAACCAGCACAGCATCACCTCTGCACTCTACCAAATGTAAGTGTCCTGCTCTGCCTGACCTGGGGGAGGAGCTGGAGGTCTCCCAGTTGTCAGGAGTCAAACACCCACAGCTCTGGAGACATCCCTCTGGACGCCCCCACCACCTCTGGAGGGGTCATGGGGTTGGAGGTGCGCATACACAGGTGCAGACAGCCAGGAGCCCACTCTGAGGCTGCTGCCTCCCAAGCCGCAGGGTAAAAGATGCCTTTATGGGCCAGGATGAGATTTTTATCTTGGTGGTTTCTCTTTAAATTCTTTACGATTACGAAGCAGCGGGGGCTGCCAAGGAACATGATTTACTCCTTGAGCATGCCCAGCTCCTCACTCCGTGCCAAGAGAAGCCGGAGCCAGGGAGGGAGGGGCAGGCATCATGCCAGGCACCCAGAGACAAGGCCTGTGCTGCGGAGGCCCAGCCAGCGGCGGCCCCATCTGAAGCTTGGCGGAACCTGGAAGGACCACAGCTGAGGCTCTCGGCCCTGGCCTGGCTGACCCCGGCGGGGCCTCGGGCAGGTTCTCGGCAAGCACAAGGACCTGCCCCGCTCTCAGACGGCGATCCGTGGCCAGCTGAGAGGCAGCCAACCAGCTCCCCAGGACCTCCCAACTCCCCAAGCGGCCACTTTGAAGGTCCATCTCAGGAGAGGGGGTAGCTCCCATTTCCAGGAAAACTGAGGTCCCAGATGTAGGGATCTGGGCTCAAGTTCGTGCTTTGGGTCTTCCTTCCTTGTCTGGCTCATCCTGGAATACTCAGCCCTCCCCAGTTTGTGATCACCAAGTTTCACTGTAATTGTCAAAGCCATCTACCCAGCTTTCTGGTGCCACCCCTGGCCTCCAAGCTCCTTCTCACCCTTCCCTTTCAATCTCAAGCTCTAAGCCTGCTTGGCTGGCCAGGGAGCCCCGAAGGGGCAAGGGAGGGTCCTTAAGCTCCCCAGGTCTGCCCCAACCCATGCTCAGTCAGGGCAGCTAAGATGAGGCTTGCTAGAGACACTTCCACTTCAGTCCGTATTCACCCCATACTCACTCTCCCTTGGGTGAAGTAAACGGACTGTGACCCTTCCTAACCTCCAATCTCCTCATTTCCTAATAAGGAGGCCTGGCGACTCTCATTCAGCCACACACAAATGATGTAAGTGGTGGCCCTGTTCTGGGCCATTTACCCCAAAGACTTAGAGGCTGGGCTGACATGGGCTGGGGGGCGGTAACCAGCACCCACCTGTTCACCGCCACCTACAGAATGTTCTTCCCACCTGGCAAGCCAGATACGCCCAGTCTGAGAAGGCTGAACCCCAGGGCTGCTCTGGGCGTCGGAGTTCTTTCCTCTCCTGTTTTTCCTTCTCTGAAGGGAGACAGCTTCCCAGGGGACTCTGATCAGTGGAGGGGCTGGGGTGATGGACAGCTGGATTCATAGGAAAGGAGCAAACCCAGATGCTGTTTCTCCAGTGGGAGAGAGCACAAGAAGCCTGCCCGGTGCGAATCCAGAGCTTTCCTTGGGAAGTAAGCCTGGACAGGCTACGAGCGGCACTGCAGGGTCCTCGAGGCTTAGCCCGAGCTCGTGGGAGATGGCTTGGCCTGCCTCCCCAGCCTGCCCTCCAGCCTCAGTCTTGGGACAGGCTCGGGCATCAGGCGGAGCCACGTTCCATCTGAGTCTGGCTCCTGAGTGACCCGGGACAGCCTCTGGGTGTGATTCCTCACAGGAAACCCAGGCAGCCCTGCTCCCTAGGCTTTGGTGGGACTACTACTTGGTTATCATCATGGGTACCTACTGTTATTTCTATTATTTTCATCTTTCCTGACCTCCCCTGGCAAGGTGACCTTCCACTCCATCTCCCGACCCCTGCCTCAGTTTCTCAGTAGCCCGGCCACCTCATGTCATCACAAGACCCCTTTCCCTCTCCAAACACCTCTTGACCTCAAGTCCTGGCCAAAGCCAGCCCAGGCAGGAGCTGTGTCTTGTGGGGGTGGCTTCCTGGGAAAAAGTAAACATTCCCTATGCTGAACAAAGGAGCTGGCAGGGCCTTCACACCTCCCTCTGCAGTGGGAGGTAGTACCCAGGGCTTGGACAGTCTCAGGGTGGGGGAAGGAGGGTATTTTTTCCTCCCAGACTTGGCCAGTGACTCTAGGGTTAAGAGGACTCCAGGCCCAGGCAAGGATGGATGGAAGAAAGAAGGTCCTGCTGGCCAGGTCACTAGTTCTAAGCATCCATGAGCACTCATGGATGCCTCTCCTGCTCTGGAAAACCTTCCCCACTTGACCTCCATTTCCGCATGACCCTGGCTGTGCTTCTGATGGGACAGGATAGGAGATGGGCCATAGGAGTCCTCCCGCTCCGACTGGGCCCCTTCTCCTTATGCCCTCTCCAGGTTTTCGGCCTGGCTGGGGCGCCCAGGCTGATGGGCAGGCAGCAAGCCCAAGTCTGGCCTAGTTCCTGCCTTTGTTCCTTTATCTGCCCTGGGCAGCGTGGCCCCCCTCACACCAGTACCTCTGGCTTATTAGACGGTCTGGGCTGATTGGGCTGGAACTAGCATCTCCCAACTGCCCAAGGAGGGGAGGGGATGTGCCTAGGCCAAATTCCCAAGGCCTGGTAGGCCAGCTGCTTTCATCTATCCACAGCTGGAGAAACTGAGGCACGGAGCCGCCGTGACCCTCAGGGCTCCTAACAGCAGCCCTCTTTGTGCCCCTTGGGTATATGCAGCAGGAGGCGGTCCCCCAGCCTTAGACACAGCCAGGCCAGGACCCCCGGGTTCCGTAGATGTTGGTCTCCTTTCTCACCCCACAAATGAGGAGGGCCTACCCACCACTGAGGGCCGCGCCACAGGTATGTCCTGGCTGAGACCATCCAACAGGACAGGGGAGAAGGGTGCCTGGGGCTGGTGCACAGTAAGTGCTGGGCTCCCAGAAGGCATGGGCCAACTGGGTGTCCACAGTCTTTTCAGCCACTCTGTCTGGGAGTGCCCCACCCTGTTCACTGCACAGCCCCAAGTACACAGCACAGGGCCTGGCACAGGGCAGGGACTCAAGCATCTACTGTAAGTGGCATCCACGCGTAAAAGTGGGACAGGAGATCACGTGGGAGACGGAAAGGTCATTCAGGACAGAGAAGCCTGCGTGTGCAAAGGCACAGAGGCCCAGGGACGGGGTGGCCCAGGCAGCCTCCAGCCCCGCCCCAGGCTGCCACAGCAGGCAGCGCCACAGGCTGGCTGCCAGCGAGCTGGGCTTTTAGTCAGTGCGGGTGTCGGCTTCAGAGCTAATTGAGAGGGAATCGACCTGACTGATGTGAGCGTCAGGCGTCGGCAAGACCAGGACACCAGGGTTCTATTTCTGGCCTCGCCTCTGCCTCCTGCCTGACCTTGGCCCTGCCCTCATCTGAGCCTCAATTTCTCTCTCTGGAAAACAGGAACAAAAGCTTTTGTCCCTTTGCCCCTGCAGGTCCAAGAAGGTTTAAAAGGAGCGTCCAGAGACCCTCCCTCTGTCTCGTTCCTTCTACTTCCTCTCATGGAGCTCCAAGATGATGACAAATACCCAGAGTGGGTGTCTGGGCTCCAGGATTCCAAGGGTCTGGAAACCAAGTCATCCTCCTAGCCCCTGTTGTGGGGGGCAGGCGGAGGGTGCTCTTATTCTCCCAGCCAGCACCCTGGGTTGGGAAGGGAATACGAGGGGGATGGGACCCCTTCAATATTTATTAATATGCTCTGAGAACTTCCACCAAGGAATGGTAGCAGGGGAATGAATATCTCACCTTCCCAGGCCTAGGAGAGGGGTTGTTTTTTACGACCCAAAGTGATCGACTCTTTTGCCCATTTCTCAGGCCCTGCGTATGACTCCTCCCTCCCTAGGCGCACTCTCAGAAATTCACTTCCTACTCCCCCCATCAAGTTGCAGGAATGATATGGAGGCCAAGAGAGGGGTTCTTCTANCAGGCCTAGGAGAGGGGTTGTTTTTTACGACCCAAAGTGATCGACTCTTTTGCCCATTTCTCAGGCCCTGCGTATGACTCCTCCCTCCCTAGGCGCACTCTCAGAAATTCACTTCCTACTCCCCCCATCAAGTTGCAGGAATGATATGGAGGCCAAGAGAGGGGTTCTTCTACGGGACATGGGAACATGGTGAGGAGGGGCTGGGCCTCATCAAGCCTGAGGAAGGAAAGGCTGACCCAGCCTCTCACCCTAGTAAGTGTACCTGGAAATCTGGTCAGCCAGGGCTGAGTTGGCCCCATCCAGGACAGGCAGCTGAATAAAGTCACTCTGGGTCAGAGGAGGGCCAAGGCTGAAAACTCAGCAGTGACCCCAGGTCCCCCAAGCATAGTCACTGTTTCTTTTCTCAGGCCAAGGGTAGAATCTTTAGATCACGTCTTTGAGTTAGTGGCTAGTGAGTGAGGCACTGGTATGTCTGAGGATGTGGGCCACATGTATTCATCAGCCTAGCTGGTTAGCCGCAAAGGTGATGGAGCTGGACCGGCGTCTCACTCTGCACACCCCAACTCATCATTAAAACTTTCCACTGTGTGCATACATGCTAAGTCGCTTCAGTTGTGTCCGACTCTTTAAGACTCTATGGACTGTAGCCCACCATGCTCCTTGGTCCACAGGATTCTCCAGGCAAGAATACCGGAGTGGGTTGCCATGTCCTCCTCCAGGGGATCTTCCCAACCCAGGGATCAAACTCGCATCTCCTGTGGTTCCTGCATTGCAGGTGGATTCTTTATGGCTTAGCCACCAGGGAAGCCCAAAAACCTTCTGGTGATTTCAGGCAAAGTGCTCACTGGGGATCTCGGGCCTGTCACAACAGCACGTGTTCTCCCTGAACTCACCAGGGGCCCTTGACTCCTCCAGTCACAGCACAAAAGCCCCCTCCCCAATTCTTAGAAGCCCCTCCCACCTAGAGACCCCTAGGAAGGTTCCTCAAACACCCATACGCTAGAGAAGCAGATCCTGCTCCTCTAGCTTTTGGAGGCCTCAGTGTCTGTCTGACTGTCTGATCGATCAGGCAGGGCAGGACCAGTGGCAGGGAAGGGCTTCTGCAAGCACAAGTCTGAAAGATGTGACCCCTCTATCTTCCCCAGTTATCACATGGACAGACACCCTGCAGACTCGAGCCCAGAGACCATACATTCTGGCTCTAGAAGCAGCCTAGACTCAGGACCCTTCTCTAAATGTCTAATTAGTCCAGTCTCTAGCTTTTCCCAGCAAGTCACCACCTCCCCCAACCCCCACAAACCACCCAGTGTGATCCATGTGGCTGTACAATTTGTTCTTTCTTGCTCTGACCTCTCCTCTCTCTCCTTTGAAACAGGGCAAAATGCTCTGGACAGGGGGATGCCAGGGAACTGCAAGGGAGCCTCTTACCTTTATATGAGAGCCGGATCCGGGGCATGGCTGGGAGGTAGTCCTGGGTGGGGGCGGCTGGCCAGGCCCCAGTGAGCAGGGAAGCCCAGAGGAGGAGACCAGCGACAGGCATTGTGGAAGGGGCCTAGGGCCCAGGAGTCAGGCAGCTGTCTATACACCTGGGAGGAGGAACAAGATTGAAATATGTGAGGNTAGTCCTGGGTGGGGGCGGCTGGCCAGGCCCCAGTGAGCAGGGAAGCCCAGAGGAGGAGACCAGCGACAGGCATTGTGGAAGGGGCCTAGGGCCCAGGAGTCAGGCAGCTGTCTATACACCTGGGAGGAGGAACAAGATTGAAATATGTGAGGCAGAGCAAGGTATCCTGTCCGACCAACATTTTCTTGTGTAATTCTGCCAAAGGTACCTCAGTTTCCCTATCTGAACAACTAGGGTGATAGGTACCTCTGTGCTCACACCCTCAGCCTGGGGCCATGAATATCATAACATGAAAATCTCATATACTTTCCAGTCCCTAACAATGGGTCTGAAGACCAAGCAACTGGGTGCAGCCTAGGGTCAACAGGGGTAACAGGGGCCAGTGGACACTCAAACCCTTTCCCAACCACAGCTTCCAGACTTCCGTTCACAGGGCTTAGCTCAAGGAAGTGATCTTACATCCTTCTCTAGTTTCCATGCATCCACCCCCAAACCAAATGGGCTGTTCCTTCCTCTCCCACTTCAGGGAATGGGGGAAGAGATGGGTCCAGTCCTGTAGGTTCCAGCCAAATCTCTCCTCTCAGTAAAGGGAAACCTGAGCCTGATGATTAGAGTTGGGAGCAGGAGAGAGCAGAGGATAAGTGAGAAACACATAGATGGCCTAGAGAGAGACAGCAGCCAGAACAGGAAAGGCAAAGAACAGCAGGGTCTACTTCTACTGAAATCACAGCAGGAGGGATCCAGGTCAGACATACAGAAGGACTTCCTGCCTGTGAAATTTCCAGCTCTGCCTACAGAGACCAAAGAAAGGGAGCTAGGGTGGCCAGCAGGCCAGGGGCAGGGTCTGAACCAGCCTCAGTGTCCCTGGCAGAGCTCTGATACAAACCTCCAGCAGGCCCGTTTCCACACAATGTTTTTCAAATATTGTCTCCCCAGGCAGGCTGGCTGTTGGGTAAACGCAGCCCAGCACCAGTTGTCAGAACATATTGCTCCCTCCCGGCGAAAATCAGCGCCAACTTCCCAACAACCCCCCCCCACCCAGATGCACTGTGGGTGGGGGCAACAATGAAAATGTGAGCCCCACCCCCCAGAACTGCCAGGTCTATTTCCTTCTCCCAGGAGAGACAGGGACCCTAGGCCCATTTCTAGGACTCTGGGGTGGGGAAGGGAGGGTGAGGGGTATTGTGATCTGTTAATCCCCTGCCCTGGCTGGCATCCACTGAGGCAAGGCTCCACATAAGGACTGTCCAGTCCCACTCGACAGACCCCAATGTCCTCCTGGTACCCACCTCCCCTGATCCCTTGCCTCTCCTGCCAAGCAAACCACTGGTGATTCCCGACAGGAAGTGCAGCTTCAAGCAGCCTGACCCATTCCCCATGTGGTGCTCTCTGTGGGCACACCCTCTCTGGGGTACCTCTCAGGTTCCATCAAAACCTCCCATCACAGGTGCTGGGGGGCTGGCTGAGGGAGGGGAGAATCAGAATCAGCCGCGCCCCCTGTCTACTGGGGCACAAAGCTGGAGCTGACTGAATGGCAGGCCCTGATTAGGGGGGTGATGTGGGAGAAAGAGCTGTGCAGCTACCGGCACCTTCGGGTGCACCTGGGAGGCCCCCTCTAACAGCTGTGGATATACACACATCCAAACTTACATGCCTGCACTAGTCCTTACAAGCATATATATATATATATATATATGTTTGTTCAAGAACTCGACCTGCTAGTGGGGTGGGGCTAGGAAGTGGGGAGACGCTGTTCTAGCTCTCTCGAGGAGGGCCAGATGCAGGCTGAGTCCCTTGGAGGGCTTTGATCCTAGGTATCAGGGGGCTGGGGTGACTCGCCTCCCCTCCTCCTTGTGACCTCATTTCTCCTACATCCATTTTCATGGTGACAAAGTCAGGGTCACCAAGGACAGTGTTGGAGTCCCCCCAAGGATTCCAGGAACCTGGAGGGCTCTGCTCCACTGGGCCCCTACAGGGACCTCCCACAATGCTTTGGCCTTTTAAAGCGGTGAACAGGGGATGTTCAAATCTACTGGGGCCTCAGGCCCAAGTCTAGGCCCCCTCTTTGGCAGCTTGGGGGATGCAGAAAAGGAGGAGAAGGAAGGAGGAGGAGGAAGAGGAGGACAGAGATAGGGATGGGGCAGGCATTTTCACAGTTGTTTCTCCCCTGCCGGTCCCTGGATGCATTCCACTCAGCCCCAGTCCCAGAGCAGCCCCTGGAGCAGTCGGGTCCAGCTCAGGTGGGTGGACAGAGAAGGAACAGCCACCGCCACCTGGGAGCCCACCAGGAGGAGAGCAGAGAAGGAAGGAAAGAAGGCTGGTGGGAGGGAGCAAGGGAGGGAGGCAGGCGGGAGGGAGGAGGAGAAAGGGAGGAGAGAGGGAGGGACGGAGGAGAGACGTTCGAACAAAGAACCGAGGAGCTGGGGCTGGCAAGGGGTGCAGGGAGGGGCGGCCAGACGAAGGGGTCTGGAGGCACCTGGGGGCGGAGCAGGGGGCTGGGAGGTCACATTGTCCAGCCTGATCCAGACTTCTTGGGATTGGAAGGGGGGGGTGTGGGTAGCGGGGTGGACAGCCTGCCTCAGGGAAGGAAGGTTGGCTCCTGCGAGCTGAGAACTGGATGGAAAGGCTGCGGGGGGAATATGATGGAAAAATTATTAACAGCACCCCACCCCCCATCTAGCTCCTCCGGCACCCCCCTCCAGCAGGCCAGAGCTCTTTCCTGACTCCTTGGCTTCCCCCTCCCCCAACAGCCTATGGACCAGGAAGCAGAGACACCCCAGCACAGCTGGTGTTGAAAACCCCTCTTTCGTGGTCAGAGTTTCCCAGTCAAGGTCACCTGGGTTTGGCTCCATCTTCCCCCTCAAGGTGTGCCTAGAGCAGCAGGGGGCTGAGGTTGGGTTCCCTCCTCTCCCCAACCCCCGCACTTCCGGGCCTGGCTCCTTCAGAACTGAGGGGCAGCAGTGGGGGGGGGGCGGGAGTGGGGGGAAGCATGCCGTGTCCTCACCCTCCAGGACACCTTACCCCAAGGGTCCGGGCACACTCCCTGGGCAGCCTGGAAAAAGGCTCCATCTCCATCCAACCCCCGGGACTGGCATGAGCCTACCAACCTCTGGGTGCAGTTTTTCTATCTCTGCAATTAGAACAGGGGCTTCTGGGAGACAATCTGGATGAATTGATGAGGACAAGAACCCCCAATCTCCAGAGCCGACACATTAGCGCTTTAGGTTCACACCCCACCTCCCCCAGGTGCTCATGGCCTGGTGTTCATAACACAGTTATCTCAAGAATCAGAAGTTATTTATCCAGGCAGGCCTGCAGCCTTAGCTCCAGCGGAGCCCTCCTGGGCCACCTTGACACTCTCTGGTCCCACCTGCTCTAGGCAAGTCTACCAAGCTCCTGTCCCCTGCCCACTCCACCACTTGGGCCCCAGCCTGACCAGATTGGGGTGGGGGGGCTTGACTGCAGGCTCTCCCAGATCACTTACTACCCACATACAGCAGAGCCCCTAATCCAAGCAAAACGCCCTGCTGGAAGGCAGACACGGCTGGGGGTCAGGGGGCTGGCACAGGGCTGGGAGAAAAGCCTTGGGGCTGGTCATCCTGCCCCGGCTGATCTTGGAGACCCTCCACGAGGGGGCTGCCAGGGTAGCACTTTCCTTCCAGCGGACGATCCCCAGATTCCAACAGTGAGACAGGGCAGGGGTACCTACTAGGGAAGAGAGCTGCCTGAGGCGTTAGTGGGAGAGCTTAGCCAGGGGAAGGGGCATCAGGCCTCCAGCTACAGCAGCAAGGAGGCATATGGGAGCACCCACCCACCCAGAACCTCTCGGAGAAAAAGTTGCTTTGCACACTGGTGACCCCGCAGGCCACATCCTTCACACATCTCCACGTCGCTTCGATGTTGAGGGTCCGGGCAGCCCGGACAGGTACAGCGCCCACTCTAGTCCTGTCGTCCTCGCGTCCGCGGGAAGCCCCCTGCCTCTCCAAGCCCCGCTTCCCAGACACTTCCGCAGAGTTGCAGTGCCGCGGGTCCCAGAGGGATCGCGGGGTGGCCCGGCCGCCTGCCCGCTCCCTCCCAGTTCCCGCCGCACTCACCTCTTCCACGGCGGCGGGGCCTGGGCTCCCGAGTGGCGGCGGCGGCGGCAGCAGAGCGGCTCCCGGTTGGGCCGGTCCGCGCTAGCGGCCCCCCGGGGCCATGGCCCTGCCCGCGCCCTCTCGCCGCTGTGCTTGAGCCGGGGTCGGCGCCGCGGCCCCGGCTTAACGGGGTCTGCTGGCTTCGGGCGCGTCAGCAGTCGAGGCCCCGGACCCCATCCCGGGCCATGGGAAGGCTCAGGGGCGCTCGGGGCCGCCTCCCCCCGGGTGGGCTGCGGGCGCCCCCTGGCCGGCGCGCCGAGGGCGCATTCCCCGGCGCGGGGCGCGGGCGACAGCGCGCGCTCGGCTTCTGGGCGCTGCGCTCGGTTTGGCCCACAGGCACTGTGCTCGCCTGGTCTCTGGAGTGGGGCCGGGCGGCCGCGCTGGGTTGCGCCCGGGGTTCACCGGGCCGCGGCCGCTCGCTCGCTGGCTCGCTCGCTGGCTCGCTCGCTCTGGTCTCGCGGCCGCCGGCGGGACGGGGCGCTCGGAGCCGCGCGGGGAGCGCCGGCAATTGGCCGCCCGTGGGCGACATTTGCATAGCGCGGCCCCGCCCCGCCCGCCCCGCCCGGCCCCACCTCCAGGGCGGGACCCGCCCGGCCGCCGTCCCGCCCCCGCTCCACCTGTCCGCGGGGTGGGCTCGGCGCTCCCAGGCAGTGGGGCAGCCCGCGCCCGGTAAGGCTAACCTGCACCCCGCGCCCACGCCCTGGCTTCGCGGGCGGCGCCCCCCGCCCCGCCCCGGCTTTGTCTCTCCGTGGATACACCGCGCACACCGCGCCTGGTGTTTACCCGGGCACTCAACTCCCTGGCGGGAAGGGTAGGCGCGCCAGAGAGCAAGAGGCTGCGCTCACCTGCGCACCCCCTGCCGTGTCCGTCCTTCCCACTCGCTGCCCGCCACGCCTGGCCTCGCGTGAGCCCCGCAGCTCAGGACCCAGGACTGCCCGGGCCGCTCAGCAGGTGGCAGTGCAGCCCCTGGGACGGCTGACACTGCTGGACCTGTCCTCCACCTCCAACCCAGGCCAGGTCAGCCTTACAGCTCCATCCAACAGCTTTAGGGTTCCCTGCGATCTCCCCAGCAGCCAGCCCTGTTTCAAGCCAGTAGCTCCACGGACCCACCCCTTATATTTCCATGTCCCAGAGAAACCAGATAGGGGTTCCTGAAAGTGGCATTTGCTTTCAAGTGGATTCCTGAGGGCTGCAGACCTTAGGACTCTGCAACTGAGCTTCAGGCCCACCTTGATCCCAGGAAGGGACCTTCCACCCAACCTAACGCAGTGGCCAAAGCCATGGCTTTACCAGCCAGGACCACAGTCTCAGCCCTGCCCCGTGCACTCTGCTGAGGTCCCAGTGGGCATGGGCCTCTTTGTCCTCTCCCTTGTCCCTCTTCTCTTACTCCCTTCCCTTTCTCCTCTCCTCTCTTTTCTATTCTTTCTTTTCCCCTCCTTCCCCCCCCCATTGTGTGTGTTTAGTCCTGTCCCACTCTTTGTGACCCCGTGGACTGTAGCCCATAGCCCGCCACGTTCCTCTGTCCATGAGATTCTCCAGGCTGCCTTTCCCATCTCCAGGGGATCTTCTTGACCCAGGGATAGAACCCAGGTCTCCCGCAT
Organism: Neotragus moschatus; assembly: GCA_006410615.1. Lineage (NCBI taxonomy): Eukaryota > Metazoa > Chordata > Mammalia > Artiodactyla > Bovidae > Neotragus > Neotragus moschatus. The sequence goes on from SJYA01002770.1 coordinate 1,471,243, forward strand.
TGCAGGCAGATAGATTCTTCACCAGCTGAGCCACCAGGGAAGCCGGTTTCCCCTCCTTCCTCTGCCTAGTTTTCCTTGTCTGCTTCCTCCTCACTCTCTTCGCCTTTCTCTCTTCCTCCTCTCCCTTCTCTTCCTGGCTAACCCCCACCCAAGACATCTCTCACTCTGACCTGTTGGCTGGTTGACTGCAAACGTAGGTTGTTAGGTATGTTAGCGATCCTGCTGAGGGTCTCCTGACTGGGACTTAGGCTCAGACTGCTGGCTCGCATGTTCCAAGCGGAGGCTGGCCACTGGATGTGAGCAAACACCAGCCTGCCGATACGGTGGCTACAGTGTCAACGCCTGTGCATCTCTCGCCGTCATGCCTCATTGAAAAACACTGCGTCAATCATTCCTCCTTTCTCCCTCCTCTGTACGAGGGTCACTCTTGAGGTCACTGCCACTGCACCAGCATTACCAGTGCAGCCCACGCCACCATCATGGCTGAGGGTTTCCAAAGCCATCACTTCCACCAGCATCCCGGGGCTCCTGGCCGCCTCTGTCACCACTACCAGCCTGATCGTCATCCTGGTCATTAAAGCAGACCTGTGGGGACTTGGCAAAAACGACTCCAGGGTGCTAGGCTGGGAAGGGAAGGGATTCAGCTGATTTATCATCCGTGGAGCACCTTTCAGACACACACACAGGCCTCTCAGCACACGGAGGCCTTTGGTGGCAGTGGTGTCGGAGGAAGGGGACAGCGGAAGAGAAGAGAGTTAGAGCTGGGCTTGGCTACACATAGTGGAATGATGCCAGTTCTCTTGTAATCACTGTGAGAAGGTTGAATAATCAATAGAAATCAAAACAATTACAGTTGCAGCAGTGAATCCACACCGCACCCTTGTTCTGTTGTGTGTCATGCTGGGATGAGCACTTTGTAACACTATATATGTTATTTTATATGTAATATGTATTATTGGGAGGAACATTGTAGCCTGTGGTGATTTTGTCTCCAATTTCAGGGGTCAAAGACCCCTTGAAACCAGACTGATGCCCAACCAGAAAGCCCTGCATGCCATTCACCATGCCACTGAGAAGCAAGTCCTGCTGTCCCCACTGTACAGCTGAGGACAAGGAGACTGGGAGAAGTGGAGTGAGGCCTGTAACCACCAGCTGTGGTGTGAGAAAGGCAGCGTTTTCCAGAGCTATGGGAAGACTCGAGGAGGAAGGGCCAGGCCACGGGGCCCACATGGAGCCAAGGGCCTGCAGACCAGCGCCGGGGGGGCTGGCATTGAGTGCTAGAGCCATACATGGCACTTAGGGAGTTCAATAAATCTTTATTGAATGAATAAGAGGGCAAATCCCTGTAACACCAGATCCAAGAGGGAACATGAGCCAAGAGGCCAGGAGCCAACTCCCTGCCTGCTACCCAGCTCCTCTGGACTGGCTGCCCCGACCCGACACTCACCGCCACCCCGAGTCCTCTGTCTTTCTGTCTCATCTGTGCCACTCTGTGTCTCTCACTCATCTGTGCCAGCTCCACCTGAGAGCCACCCAGGATGCCCTGTGGGGCCACCTGAACAGAGGCCAGGCCAGGCTGACCCCTGCCTGGCCTCTGTCCCTCCTTCCTCTGTGGACACTGAGACCCCAGGCATGCTCAGTCCCTATGGCCCAAGCTAGTGCTGGTCTGGAAATGCAAGGTGGTGGGAAGTTCAGAGATGGCTCAGCCAGGTCTGGTTCCCCACCTTGACGGAGCCTCTGGGGTTCCCATCCTGGAGCAGTGCCTTCTCCCTTCCTATGTGAGGACAGGCCCTTGGGGTGACATCCTGGCTGTTCAGCCTTGGGCTCAGCTTCCCAGAGCTCCTGAGGTCCCACGGAGCCTGATAGTGAGGGCTACAATTGGGAAAGAATTGGCCCCCTTTGTCCCAGTCGCCACGCATGGGGATAGTGCTGGTAACAGGCAGGAGAGCTTTGAAGGTCTCCCCCAGACACCCCCAGCCTTCAGCCTGGCCCGGACTTTGTTTCTGGCAGTGCTCATGCCTGTTTAGTTTCCTTCTTGCTCTTGCAGGCTGTGGTTGGGGGCTGAAGTGCAGCCCTGGGCCTCCTGCTGCCTGTCTAACCTCTGTCTACACTATTTGCCTTTATCTGGCCTCCACTGTGGGTAAACTTGAGAAAACTTGCCCTCTTGGTCTCTGCATCTGGAAGGCTGGACAAGGCAGGCCTGGGCCTCAGGGACCAGCCATGCCCCCTCCACGAAGGTGGCCCACTAAACCAGCACTCTCTCCTCTGCCTGGGTCTCCGGGGAACCTGTTTCCCGGGCCTAGCCGGCTGAGCAAGCCTTGGCCCGCCCAGCCCAGCCCTAGCGTTGCTGGCTCAGGTTTCCCCACTTTCTGGTTTTCTCATCTCCTCTGCCCCAGGCGCTGCCTGCTTTCTGGCCCAGCCCCCCACCCGCCCGGAACTGGATCCCAGAGAGGGGGAGTGATGGAAAGGGGGCCCTCAGGAGGGGGTGCAAGGCCGTGCTTGCTGCACCAGGAGGGGGGAGGGCAGTGAGGAGTCACCCACGCCTGGCTCAGCCTTCTCCTGCCCAACCTGCCCCAGGGGTTGGCTCCGAGCCGATCAAAAGCTGGAACAACCCACCTCCCTGGCTGCTCCCCAAAGCTGCCTCTAGGCCTTTTCTGCTGTTGTCCCCTCTGCTAGGAATGCTCTTCAGTACCAGTGTAAGCCCTGTGTTTCCTCTAGCCCAGAGCCTATGGCCACCTCCATCACCCTCCACACACTGTCCCTTTCTGCACAAGGGGCCAGGCTCCCTTCTTGAGGCAGCTTCATCCTCCCCTTCCACCCTGGAGTCCCGCAGGCCTCCCAGGCCTCTTTGAAGAGTTCTGCCCTCCTCTCATCTCTGGGTCTTCGCACATGCTGATCCCCGTGCTGGAATGCCTTTCCTATTTCCTCCTAGATCCTGTAGGCCTCTGGGAAGACACGACCTCCCAGGAAGCCAGTCCTAATGTTTGGGTCAGAAGCTTCTTCAGGCCCTAAGGGTCTTGCAAGTCCATCCAGACACCGAGACACCCAGGTCTCTCTCTGTTCTGGCTGGGCCCCACAGAGACTCATCAGCCACTGCTTCTCATGTGCATTCAGAGTGAACAAAAGAGGGAGTCATGGGATCTGAGTTACCCATACTCATCTCATCCCATGTTTGTATTACTCTGTGTGTGTGTGTTTGTATATTGAGGGAGGTGGGGGTCGGGTGAGCCTAAGCTTGGCTGGCTGCCAAGTGACCCATGACCATCAGCCAGCCTGAGCATATCCTGTTTAGATAGAGGCCAGACAGCCATCCCTTACCCACTCGGGCCTGCCCAGCCCTTGCTGGGGAGCCCAGATCCTGGGCCTAGAGCTCAATCCTTATCTGCTCCAGAAAAGAATCTTTACTAAGAACTGAGATGGGAATTCTGCATCTCCTCTGCCCCCATGGCACAGGCCTTTTTTCTGGGTGGCTGGGCCCAGGATCATTTATGGTTGGGCAGCCCCAACCACTGGGTAGGGAGGGGTTGGGGGTGCGGAGTGTGGCTGAAAAGACCTTGGATCTGGAGCCACTCCTTGGTTTTGCTCAGCTCAGTTGAGACAGTCCCATCCTTCCAGCTGCTCAGGCCAAAAAGTCTTTGAATCAGCCTGGACTCTCACATCTCCATCTAGACCTTTCAACTTCACCTTCAAAATATAAAAAATGTCAGGTGACCACTTCCTACCTTCTCCCTGGCCGCCAGCTCTGCAGCTACTGCCTTTGCAGCCACTACCTCCGTGGCCAATCTCATCTCTCGCTTGACAGGGACAGAAGCCTGCTTCCTAGGCTCCTTGCTTCTGCTCTTGCCTCCTGCTAACCAGCCAGGATTAGGAGAAGCCCTGTTAAAATGGAAGCTAGGGCATGTCTTTCTCTTGACCAAAGTTCTTAAAGGCTCCTACTTCCTTGAGAGTCAAAGCCAAGTCCTTGCAGTGGCTGTCTCCCCAGCTCCCCCCCATCTCTGACTCACGTCCTCCTGCTCTTGGCTACAGCCTCCTCTTCCCTTCCTCTCACACCAGGCACACTTCAATGACTGTTCCTGTAACCAACAAAGGTCCGTCTAGTCAGAGCTACAGCTTTTCCAGTAGTCACATATGGATGTGAGAGTTGGGCTATAAAGAAAGCTGAGTGCCGAAAAATAGGTGCTCTTGAACTGTGGTGTTGAAGAAGACTCTTGAGAGTCCCTTGGACTGCAAGGAGATCCAACCAGTCCATCCTAAAGGAAATCAGTCCTGAATATTCACTAGAAGGACTGATGCTGAAGCTGAAACTCCAATACTTTGTCCACCTGATGCAAAGAACCGACTTATTGGAGAAGACCCTGATGCTAGGAAAGATTGAAGACGAGAGGAGAAGGGGAAGACAGGGGATGAGGTGGTTGGATGCCATCACCGATGCAATGGACATGAGTCCAAGTGAACTCCAGGAGTTGGTGATGGATGGGAGAAGACTGGGTGTGCTAGGGAAGACTGGTGTGCTGCAGTCCATCCGGTTACAAAGAGTTGGACACGACTGAGCGACTGAACTGACTTAACCTGGATGATCTTCCTGGAGGCATCCCCCTGCTTCTCCCTTACCTCCTTCAGATGTTTGCTCAGTAGTCCCAGTCTCGAGTAGTGTCTGTCGCCACCACCCCCATGCACTTGCCTTTCCCTTCCCTTCCTCTCTTTCTCTCCTCCTTTACTTCTTCTTCTTTTTGCTTGTTGTTTATTGTCCATTTCTCTACCCCTGGTAGACTACCAGCATCAAGAGGGCAGGAATTGTTCTATTTGCTTTTCCCCCAGCACCCAGAACCGAGACTGGTATACAGCATCGTCACTGAACGAGAGAAGGGCTCTGCCCAGGACCCCTCTGCACTCTGGCTAGGGGCTGGGCTCTGCTTCCTGCCCTGATCTTTGGGCCTCGCTCTCACCTGGAGCTGCGGAGGGCAGGAATGGGTGCCCATGTGCCGCTTCCTGCTCTACGAAAGAGCAGCTGAGGAGAGAGTGTCTCCAGCTACGGCCCCAGAGACTCAAGGTCAACTTTACCTTGGCTTTAAAGGCAGGGAAAATCTAGTTGTGAGCCACCCCCCTACCCGCCTGGCCAGGGGCAGGCATAGTCCTTCAGGCAGAGGTGTGTCTCAGAGCTAGGGGAGACCAGGGCAGGCCCCCAACCAAGCTAAGTGCGCCGGGCTCTGATCCTGTGGGGTTTCTGGCTGCCTCCCAGGCCCACATCTGCTGCACACATCCCCTTCCATGTGTCTGTGTGGCCACAGTCCTGGGGGAGGGGGGCCCAGGGAGGGTCCTGCAGCCAGGCCTGCAAGCTGAGATCTGGACTTACTTAGTTCCAAATGACTGGGGAATGTCCCTTCCGTGACAGCCACAGCATGGCCTCTCCTGGTCCCTTGTTGCCAGCAGGGAAATGGGGCCCAGATAAGGCAACCCCCCGAAGCGGGAGGGGCTGGTGGGCAGACCCTGGGCACTCTGCCATCCTGGCCCTCCTCCCTAAGCCTGGATTCAGGCCTTCCCTGAGGAAGGGCTACAATACGAGGCCGCTATCCTTAGCCTCAGACCAGAGATCTAAGGCCAGAGCATCCCATCTGGGTCTCCATCCCCCAGGAGCCAGGAAATGGAGGATCTTGGCCAGCACCGTCGCCTATTCTGGGCTGTAAGGCATCTGGGACACAGCAGCATTGGGACTGGCCAAGGAGGAAGGCTCCATGCAGAGAATCTCCCCACTACAGCTCATGGCCTCTTGCCTTAGAGGAGTGTCGGGTGGCAGGCCGATTGCCAGAGAGTGGGGAGCTGGGACTGCCCCAGCCAACCTGATGCCTGCTAAGCACTCCATCCAGAATGATGAACCTCCCTCCTCTGCGTGTGGTTGGCAGGGCAGTGAGGCCAAGCCTACGCTCCCCACTCTGGGACAGGGTGCCATCCTGTCCTATGAGGGTTTAATTTCCGAACATAACTGGGTGGAGTGGACCCCTTGGCCTTACCTGGCCTCTGAATCTGCATCCAGGAATCAGGGGCTCCACTTGTGTTATCTGTGGAGTCTTAGGAAGGATGAGGGCCTCTGGCTCACACTGGTCAGAACATCACTGTGCACCCATTTCACAGAAGGGAATACCAAGTCCTTGAGAAGCAGGAGCCTGGGCAACCTTGTCTGGGGATTCCAAAGTAGGGTCCTCTTGAATGTTGGGGTGTAGCCTCTAATTGAGGAAAGACTAGGACTGGCCTGAGGGTAATGAGGGCAGTGGAGTCTGATTTAAGATTTGAAAGGATTCCTCTGGCTTCTGGGAGGCCAGAAAGGGAGCTGTGAGCATCAAGCGAGAGGACAGGAACCTGAGTAGATTACTAGGAGCACTGCTGGGTGTGCTCAGCTCAGCCAGGGCCCCTCACTTCTCCCTTTTGTGTATGAGATCTGACCCAGACTTTTGGAATGGGGAAAGTGGCTTCCTTCCTAGCCTTGTACACCCTCCACATGTGGCCTGGCTGGCCAGGCTCCCTGCTTCGCTCCCCAGAGACAGTGGTTTAAGCTTTAATCCGAGGACAAGTTTCAGCAAAGCTCATGTTTGCCGCCGGAAGGAGCAGGGACCAACCTAGATGGAGGGATAAGGTGGGAGGGGGATTTGGAGGGAGGGAAGGGGCAGGGCCTGCCTAGGGAGAGATCAAAATCCACACTCCATCCTCTGGCCGGCCTGCCTTCAGCACCTCCAGACTATTCCTGCCACTTGGAGTGACGCATTCAGGTGTCCACAGCCTGTCTGAACACCTACTGTGTGCTACATCAGTCACATCCACTCAGCTCACAGGGAAGGGTCTCTGGGCCCAAGCTGTACTCTTCAGGCAGCAGTCCTGGTCAGGTCCTGACTCCCCAGGATGCTGGTCAGGGGCACAGAGGGGCATTTCCTCCTCAAAAGGAGGGGGCTGCTCTCCCTTCCCTCTTCCCAGTTGCTGGTCTCCTCACCATCCCTGGGAGAAAACGGGCCCCCAGCCTGCCCGACCCCTTGTCCTCTCCTGAAGTACCCGCAATTCCTGTCCTCAAGCCCAAGTTGCCACAACTTCTCTTTGCCCCATTCCTCACTGCAGCCCTTCCTCCCCCCCGCACAACCATGAGGCAGCCTTCTCCCCACTCCTCTCTGTGCACCCAGCCCCTGCCAGCGGGAGAGGAGGCACGCAGGGAGCTGGGTGGCTGGAACAAGGAAGAAATTCCAGCACATTCTGCAGGTAAAGCCAGCCACACGGGTAGGGCTGGTCTGTAGTTCCCAGATTCAAATACTGTCTCCTTCAAAAGGCCCCCCAACTGCCCAGCTAGCCGCTGTCCCCTGAACTCTTAGGAGACAACCTCTCCACCTTGTGTCTCGGTCAAATGTCACATATTTATTCTGCAGGTATCACGTGTGCCCTGCCCGAAATTCCATGAAACTCCAAAAACCAAAACTTGAGTTTTCCACTCATCTTCAACTATTCACATAGCACTTACATTATATTTGGGCTTCCCTGGTGGCTCCGACAGTACAGAATCTGTCTACAATGCAGGAGACAGGTTCAGTCCCTGGGTCGGGAAGATTCCCTGGAGAAGGAAATGGCCATCTATTCCAGTATTCTTGCCTGGAGAATCCCATGGACAGAGGAGCCTGGCGGTCTCCAGTCCGTGGGGTCACAAAGAGTCAGACACAACTGAGCGACTAACCAATTGCCAGGCCATGGAGGCTAATGTCTCCACACATCTTATACTCACTCTGGACCATGAACTTCAGATGGTCTGGTGGAGTCTCCTCTGAGCTGAGGGCGCAGTTCTGGGAGGATGGACAAAATGGGTCAGACTGGGCTTCCCTGGTGGTACAGTGGATAAGAATCTGCCTGCCAGTGCAGGAGACTCGAGTTCGATTCCTGATCCTGGGAGATCTCACATGCAAGGAGCAGCTAAGCCTGTGAGCCGCGACGACTGAGCCTGTGCTCTGTAACAAGAGAAGCCACCATAATGAGAAGTCTGCACACGGCAGCTAGAGTAGCCCCAGCTTGCCACAACTAGAGAGCAGCCCACGCGGCAATGAAGACCCAGCACAGCCCCAAAGCGGGTCAGACTGCCACTGAGCCCCTGCCCACCGGGTGAGTAAGCTGCCAAATCCCAGCTTCCCATGTTGATTCTCCACCCCAGTGTGGGCTGAAGTTTTAACAAAATTGTCCCCAAGGAGTGGTGGTGGTAGTTTAGTCGCTAAACCACTCTTGCGACCCCATGAACCGTAGCCCGCCAGGCTCCTCTGTCCATGGGATTTTCCAGGCAAGAATACTGGAGTGGGTTGTCATTTCCTACTCCAGGAGATATTCCCAACCCAGGGATCAAACCTGGATCTCCTGCATTGCAAGCAGAATCTTTACCTACTGAACAACAAAATTGTCCTCAAGGAGTGGTAGGCTAGGTTTATAGGCCTGGAATTGAAGAAAAGGAGCCACCTTAGGAGACCCTAATGGCACAGAGTTTGGGGGATCAAGTCCCTGCAGGGCCTAGGCCTGCCCTGGACCCTCCACCTTGGAGAGGCCCCCTGAGGGCTGGGAGATGGGTCTCACATAGGAAATGGCCTGGCATCTAGAGAAACAGGAGTGTCACAGAAGCGTGGAGACTGATGTGCATCCGGGGTGGCAGCAGAGGCCGTGCAGCTCTGCTTGTTCTCTAAGCAGCCACCGGGGCTCCCGTGGACGTGGGAACATGGGCACACGCAGCCAGAGACTCTGAGCTCTTTGATCTCACCGGGCCTCACTCTGCCCACCCAACCATCAGGGCCAGCAAGGCTGGGGCTGCAGTACGGGTGCACGCAAGTGTGGGAAGGTCTCCACGGGGCCCCATCAAGGGCCCTCTGACTCCAAGCCTTGCTGCCTGAGGGTCTTACCCACCCGTGGCCCACGTACATTCATTTGCTTATCCTCTGGAGACCAGTCTCCTCATCTGGAAAATGAGAGCTAGTCTCTCATCTCAGGGTGCTGGGAGGATGAAATGAGCCACTGCGAGCGGATTGCTGGGAGCGGCATCTGGTATGTAGGCCATTCTCTGCCTGGGTCACCCTCGCTATGACTCACTGCTTCTCTCCAGCGGATGCCAGAGAGACCCAGGGGCATGAGGGCTTACCTGAACTCCCCTGCCATGGGCTGGAGCCCCAGGAGAGAGTGGGGATCCTTTTCAGCCACCAGAAGGGGCTCCATATCCAGCCACTGCCTCAGCTCCTCAGTCATCCAGGACCTACAGGGCGGCACACAGAGGTGCCCCACTGGAGCCTCTACCAGCAAAGGCAACCACACCGATCTCCCAGGGAGGCCTGCATGCCAGTTGTCAAGGGAATGCGGTGATAGCGCAGGAGGGACTCCCAGGTCACACACCTGCTTCCCTCTAGGCCAGCCCCACTCTGGCCCTGACCGCAGTGTCCAGCCCACAGTTTCTGCAAACATCTATGACTCAGGAGCTCTCTGGGTCAGCAAAGTGACCAGGCCCCAGATCAGCTCTGAGATTGGCCAGGGGATATCCAAGCGGGTGTGTATACGCGGAGGGCTAGGAGAGTGACTCAGGAATGGCCGCCCAGAGGAAGTGACAGTGTCACTGGGCCTTAAAGAACCAATCAGAGATCTCCCAGCTTGAAGGATGAAGGAACAACTTGGGCAAGAGGCTGGAGGCAAGACCTGTCAAGGTGTCCTGGAAGCCAGATCACAGGGCTCTCCTGGGCAGAATCAGTGTCGGAGTCTACTAGAGATGAATGTTGGCGCAGCGGACAGGAGAAGTGGCAGCCAGGAAGGCCCTCGCTGAGCTCAGCGGAGGCAGAGTGAGGGCAGATGTGGACCGGGAACAATCCCTGGGGAGCTGTCAATCAGAGGAAGAGGCCCAGTGACAGGACAGCAGGCAGCCCAGGCAGCTGGTGAGCTAGTCAGAGGGGAATCAGAGGTGCAGGGGACCAGGTCAGCCCTTCACAAGGAACTGGGGTGGGGGGCTCCTGCTGACCTCCAGCCTGCAGACCTTTCTGCCCCTGAGCATAGTCTATTGCTAGATTTGTGTTAGCTTCCCTGGAGAGACAGGCTGCCTCCTCTGGAGAAGAGGCTGTTTTCATTACTCATGGGCAGCTGGGAGGCTTGGAGATGTGTGGGAGGGCAAAGGTCACAGGTGGGTCCCTATTGTATCTTCTACACACCTGGCTGCCATTCAAGGACACCCACAGATGACCCTGGGGCTTGGGCAGGACCCACCTGTTTCCAGCGAGGTCTGGGCTACTCCTCAGAAACCTTGCCCCAGGTACGTCTCTTCACACGTGGTGAGACTGCAGCCCAGAGGAAGGGTGCCTCACACAAGGGGCTGAGGGCTAAGCCTTTCGTGGTGTTCATCGGCCTTCCTCCCAGGCCCCCATAAATGAGAATCCCTAGTAGAGAGTGGGCTCAGACTGGCTTCCAGAGCCCTCGGAGCCTCTCTGCCCTCCTTGCTCTCTCCCCTCACCAGGGGCCGCAAGCGTAGCAGAACCTCCCTATCAGGTGCTGCTCCTGGAGGGCTCCAGGCTGTCTGGTTTTCCCTGAAAATACCTGCCACCCTCCCCAGGCCTGCTTCCTATGGGCGCCTCTGCCTGACCATGGCTCTGCCAGCCCTGCCTGGGGACTCTGATGGGTCGTGGCTCCTCCAAGGACTTCTTCAGGAAGTGAACGCCTGAACCAGGGCAAGGAGGGATGGGGAGGGGTGGGGAAGAGAGGCCCAGGTGGGGCTGCAGGGCAGGGACCACAGGAAGACACCCAGCCTCAGTCTCCCCAGGAGTTTCCCAGGGTTCTGGGTGGCAGGCCAGGCTTTTGGCTGCCCTGCCCCCACCAGCTGTGGGGCTGCTGGCAGCTCAGAGGCCCCTTTGTCCCTTATCTTCTCTGCCTCCTAGGTGGCAGTATCCAGATAAACATCCCATTTGGGGCTGAAATTCCAGCCTGGCTGCCCACTTCCCCACCTGGGGTCTGAGACCTGCCAGCTGCACACCTTCCCCAGGACCCCCTCCCCCATCTGCACACTGGGACTTGCACCCCCCACCATTTGGCCAAGCAGAGATGTGACACACACACACACACACACACACACACACTCTGTGGGCCACTTTGAGGCCCCTGCCCTTCCCCCATTTCCACCCCACATAGCTGGAGTGGGGAGGTGTGCGAAGGAGCCCCAGACCTGAAGCTGAAGAGCTGACCCTTGTGTGATCCCCCAAAGACCCCTCAAGGCAACCCCAAGACACAGCTTCCTGAACCACCCCTCTCAGAGACTCAGTCTCCATCTCCCAGCCCCGCTCAGCTTCTCTTCTTCCCCGTCTCCCCCCTCCCCCCTCATTAAGCCTCCTAAACCCGCCAGCTCCCTGAAGCAGGAAATTGCATTCTGCCAAGATTAAATGGACTTGAACGCCCTGCCTCTGCCCGAGAGGGAGGGGAGCTGAAAGGAGCCAAGTTTGCTGGGGGTAGGGGCCCTAGGTTGGGAAGGGGGATCCCAAAGTTGGGGGGGGCTCTTTCAGGACGGGATGGGGGTTGCCTGAAAGGCAGAGGGGAGATGATGGGGACTGCAGGAAGGCAGGGGGTCAGAATGCCAGCCTCTTCTGGCTGCAGTGGGAACCAGACACAGCGAAGAGAGGAAGCGACTCTGTGGGGGTGGGGGTGCATTCCCATTAGGTAGGGGAAGGGGTGGGTAATAGAAAAGGGGGCAGGGGGAGGGGGCGGGAGGAATGGTGATGGGAGGTGAGAGGGGATGCCTGTCAGGTTGAGATCCAACCTACAGGAAATGGAAAATGAACCTTGGGGGATGCATGCACTGCTTTTTGAAGTACCCAGAGGGAGGAGCTGGCACATCTCCCCTCACCACCCCCCCACCCTCCACCCTCTGACCCAAGATCTCATAGCAAGGATAGGCAGGTCGGTTAGGGACCCCTGTGCGCCCTCAGTCCCTAAGGAGCCCAGTGTGCAGTCCTATAGGCACCTAGGACCCCAGAGCCCCTGCCCCTGCACTATCTGGAAGTCCCCCGTCTAGAGACAGAGAGCACTGACAGACCTTCCCAGGAAAGATGCTCAAAGGCCCATACGCCCCCTGCCCCCAGTCCTAGGCAGCAGGTGAAGTGGGGGCTGAAGCCTTGTGAGGGGTGCCAGGCAGGAGCATCCAGATACTGTGTCCCCAGCAGCCCCACAGCCTGTAGATGGGGGCTTGTGGAAGGGGCCATGCCAGTCCCCTCTTTCCCCAGGTAGGCAAGAGCAGGGACAGTTGGACTTGGACTAAGGGTGGGCCTCCCATGGGCAGCTCCCACTAGGGGCCCAGCCCAGTTCTGAGTCTGGGTCAGGCCTTCAGAGCTGGATCGAGCCATGCGGGCTAGAGGAGCAGGAAGAACTGCTGGTCCAAACTGGCTCAGGCATTATTCCTGGGACCACCCATCCCACAGTCATGACCATGGGCAGCAATGTTTACTGAGCACCCACTGTGTGCCAGCCTGCGCTTGGCACTGGGGCAGTGGTGGACACTAGGAAGGACAGCCCAGCTTGACTGGTGCAGTGGCGGGGAAAGGACGGCCACAGGCAGGGTCTTCCTGGAGTGCAGCAGAGGCCATTCATGTGCCAGGAAGAGAAGACAGGTTGTCTGAGGAGGGCCTGGGAGAGCTTCAGCCCGGCTGATCGTGGGCAGGCAGCATTAACCACGGGGCTGAGGAGTGGGAGGTCCCTGTGGTCATCAAGCAGGACTGATGGGACAAAGGCAGCCACAGGACTCTCCTGAGCTCCAGGGCAGGGCTGGGGGCACTGCCTCCCACCACTACCACCTCTAGCCCTGCCCCACTCAGGGCTGTTTATTCAGATGCTGGTGCCCATTTCAGGCAAACTGAGCTGGGCAGATGGTTTCCTAGGAAGGACTCTGGCTCCTGGCTCCAGTCTGGCGGCTGGTGAAAAATGGGCTTCACCTGCCCAGATGTGGGGCAACTGACCCTTGTGTCCTTGGGAAGTGGGGCGGGTGTCTGCCTGGCTAGTGCATCGGGGTGGGGGGTCACCCTGGCAGGCCCTGGGAAAGACAAACCAGTCCCTGGGAAGGGAGTGCCTGCTGGGAAGGAAACAAATAAGGCTGAGGGGATAAGTAACCCCACAGTCTGCTCCCCAGTGTTCCTGGCCAGAACATCCCTGGTCACTTCCTGATTGGGTTCTTTGTCTCTGGTCAGATGTGTGGAGCCAGTTTCCCGGGAGATTTGAGTTGCCTGTCCTTCAGGTCAGTGAGAGGCAGTGACCCGAGGCCCTTCCACTGCCTGAGGCTGACTTCGTGTCCTCAGGCTATCCGTTGTTGTGAACAAGAGGTGCCCCCTGCAGTCCCCCAGCAACCTGCCCAGAGACCTGTCTCAGGGAAAGCCAATCAAGACTGCTCCAGCTCTGAGGGGCTTCTTCCTGGGTCCTGACACACCTCCCCTCCCAGTCAGGGCTGCAGTTTCAGGACCACGGGACCTGGCCAGCTCAGCCCAGGGACCTCTCCTCAAAGAAGATGGCCTAGTCTCACCTCCTGGGGATCCCCAGTCTGCTGTATCCCTCATCACAGGTCCAGCCACTCTGGGTCGGTACTGTCCTTCCTGCCTGCAGGACTGTGAGCTCTGGGAGGATGGAGACCACATCCGTCTCAGTCACAGTTGGTCCCCAGGTCCTGGGGCCCTGGGTAACAGCTCAGTCAACCAGTTGGCCCCAAGGCACAGCTGTATTTCCAACGCTTTAAGGCAAACTCTCACTCATTGCCTCACACACAGACCAGCCCCGTGGTGGGCCCCTCTCTTTAGTGGGCCCCAGTGTGGTGGTGGTATAGACACTAGGCAAGTATGGTTTCTGCCTGCCCAGAGCTTGGAATCCTCCTGGAAGACAGGCCTGGGACTGAGGAAATAGGTGCCACGACCCTGGGCCGCCACAGAAACCCAGAGAAGCGCGAGGTGAATGGGCATTAGGAGACCAGGCGGGCTAGGAGGTTGGGGCTCAGGGGTGCCTCCTGTAGGGGCTCCGTGGAAAGCACTGTCATCAGATGGGTGGGTTGGGAGGGCTTCCTCCGCTTCTAAAATCTAGCCTGCTCAGCCAGCAGTGGGGACCTGCCTCAATGACACTAGGTGCCCCTCACACTGCCAGCTCTGACCTGCTCCCTGCCCCTATGGCTGGATTGCCTAAACAGCTGATGGGACAATTCATATCCTCAGCAACCACCCCTATACCTCTATACTCAGACAGCCTTAGCTCCATGCAGAGGGAACTGAACTCCACTCTCCTACCAGAAGGCCTATTCAACCTCCCTTTCCTGTTGACCAGGCCTGCCAAGCCTGGCTTGGGCTGAAAGGCCTGCCCTGGCCTTCTGAGTAAATGTCCCCATCCCGGTGCCCTTCCCCTACAACACTGTACCCTGGGTTAGCACTGGCCCTGCTCCCAGCTCCCAGGGCTGTGCAGATGATGAGCTGTGGGATTTCAGACAGGTCTGCTGTCTCTGAACCTTTGGGGTCTCCTGCTCTGGAGCAGGGATGCTCACTCCCACAGCTTGCAGGTGGCTGGCAGGAGAAGGAGATGGGGCTGGTATATCCCACAGGCTATAAACAGTTGCTGGCATTTCCTCAGCTTCTCTTTCAAATACCCCCTGGGGAGTCAGGCTTCTAGGCCCAGATTCCTGGTTCTAAAGCCCCAGGAACCCCTCTTCACCGAGGCAGGGCAATTTGGGGCCTTTCAATGTTCAGGTGTCACGCTGGTCCAGGCACACCATCTCTGGAGTGTGAGGCCTGGTCCCTGCCTGATGTGAGTACTCAGGATATGGGGGACAGGGTGTTGCCTCTGACTCTAGAGATGGTGTCTAGAAACTAGGCCATCAGGTATCCTGGGTCAGGTGGTTTCTATTCCCATGCTGCTGACACCCATCTTGCCCTGCTGGTCCCCCTCTCACCCACACCCCTCCTCTGACTCAAGATGGGGGCTCCAGTGCTGCACCAGCCTGCCAGGGCCAGCAGACCTTCTTGGAAGGTCTGAACAGTCCTCTAGCTGATGCCAAGCCCCCAGTTTGCACTGAGTGAGACTCACCAGACGCCTGCTGCTCACAAGAGAAATCTCAGGCAGCCCTGCTCTTCAGTACTTTAGCTGCAGGCTCTCAATGTGGAGGCCTTGGTAGAGGTGTAGTGTGGTTCAAGATCAGTTCCCTGATACCAGGAAGCTCTTCAGGAGCCTGGGAGCCACAGATGGCTGGGGGAGAGAGGGGTCTAGCCCTGTCTGGGTGTCAGAGCCTTGGAGGAGGTGGGCCACAGGTGGTGGAGGAGGTGCTCCACCTGGGACATTCTCATTCTCACCTAGGGCTTGGGCTGGGGTTCTCTCCTCCCCAGCCTAGCCTGGGGCTTCCCTGATCTGGGTGTCTGGGAAGGATAGGGATTGAAAGAAAAGTGGGCAGGTGGTAGTGGGCTGGTCATAACATCCCTCTATCTTGCTCCTGGAGTTCTCTGTGGCCTCTCCAAGGTTGGCCTGCCCATCTATGACCTCTGAAGGGCTGTTACTATACATTGTCAACTCTTGAGCTCAAGGAACAGGTAAGATGGAAGTGACTTCCCTCTGGCTTTGGTCCCTATCTGCTGGTCCTGCAGTGCTTGGCTTTGGCACTCTACATCCATCCTGGGGAAGAAGGGCCCCTCTACCCAAATGACTGATGGGGTGGGAACACAGCCATAGGGAGAGCACAGGGGAGGCAGGGAGGGCGGCCTTGTTGCAGGACTCTCCCCATCTTCTGCCTTGAAAGCTTTTCTCTGGGGGAGGCACCACCTGTGAGGCATGGATCTGCTACAGAGGCAAGTCAAAGTGTAAAGGAATTACATGAACGTGAGGCATGATGGGGTACTGCATGGGGCTTGGGGCCCCACCATTCTCTAGACCCAGTCTACTCTGCTCAGAGGGGCAACTACCTGTCTGTCCTGGATGGTTGGCTCCTCTTCTCCCAGTCAGGAGGCAGGTGGGGCGAGGAGGGGATGCTGGGCCTCAAGAATTCACAATGACCAGACTAATGAAGTGGGGTCTTGAGCAGAGAGGACACTACTGGGAGTGGAGGGGCAGGGACTGGACAGTGTCTGCATCCCTCTCCCTCCATCCTCCTCAGATGCCCTGTGCCCAAATCCAGCCAGCACAGGGTTCCCTAAGCTAAGCTCCTTAATACCAGGACACGGTATAAACAACATCTGTGCCCTATTGTCCTGGGGTCTGGGTCCCAGCGCCCTGAGATCCTCACATGAGCCCTGGAGACATGGAGGGGAGGTCTGGGAGGGTCCCTTCTGACTCTCTCTGCGCCTGCAAAGCCACACAGGCTGTACTCTCAACCAGGCTTCCCAAGTGTGCTGGTCTCTGCCTGCCTAGCCTCATCTTTCCCCTGTGAACCTGGATCTGGACAGGGAATGAGGAAGAGGGTGCCTTCTTCTCTGGGATCTAGGGTGCATGAAGGAGTCGGGGAGGGATGGGGCCCAAGTCTTCCCACTGGCCCCTCTGGTCTTCTAACCCCTCCCTTCTAAGATTCAGAGAAGAAAAGAGAAGAATGAGGTGTCTGAGGATGAGGATTGAGGGGTGGAAATTACCTCAACTGAATTTTAAAAACCCCTGGCTTGTTGCCATGGTAACAGAAAGGTGCATCCCATTGCCATGGCAACAGGCAAACAGGGAGGTTTGCTGCTGGGATTGGGGATTTGGGAGGTGGCCGGAGGGGGTGGGTGGAGGAGGCTGAGCCTAGGCAGGAGCACTTTTTGTGTTGGGGGTGGGTTGCTATCCAGCCTGGGGTCACCTACCCCCACACTTCCAGGAGGCCAGGCTGGGTGCCTTCTCCTGGCAGTGGGATCAGAGGAGAAAATACCACCAGGAATAATCCCCTAACCTCTACCACCCACTCCCTTCTCAGATATCTCTGACCCATAGGAGACCCGAGTGGAATCCTGAGCCTGCTTAACTGAGCTCTTAACTGGGCACAACCTGGGACTTAGAGACCATGCAAGTCAGCCCCTGATCTTAGGGAGAAGCAGTCTGGGAGTTACTGTCAGTTGCTGGTCCCCAAGAAAGAAAAGTGTATGACCAAGAATTAGTTCCATGAGTTCTGGAGGACAACTATGTAACATAACCTGAGGACAGATGAACATACCTGGAGGGCTGCTACATGCACCTGGAAGGTAACAACACATACCTGGAGGTTGGTTTCTCAAGGCGACAGTCCTCTCTTCCGAGAGCCTCCAGCCTCCAGGACTCCAGACCTATCAACAGAAACTTGCATTAGTGTCAGTGTTCAGAGACAGACAGAAAGGCTCCTCAGAGGACACTCTCAGGAACCCCAGGACAGCCTGGCAACCAGAAGCACAAGTCCCAGTTGATAGGTCTTCGTGTGGGCTCAGGACTGACCGTGCAGCCACTGGGTCCCAAATGACTCTCAGACTACCGGCTCCACACAAGAGACTGGACATTCAGGTTCATTGGCCCTATGGCCTGACATCCTACCATCAGTCTCTGGGGTTCCCAGTGACGCCAGAAGATGCTTGTTAAACACACCTGGGAGCATCTTGGCTCCTAGAGTCTCAGACTTTTCCATTAATGCATTAGTGTAGCCAAGTTCAGAGATTATATGAGCTGCCTGTGGCCTTGGAGACCTGGCTCTCTGTGTATGTGTCTGTGTCTGTGTGTGCAGGACAGTCAGCAAAGAAGGTGGGGGTGTCTACCTTCCCAGTCTCAGCCTCAAGCAGGCTTGTCACAATCTGGATTTCCAGACCTACTCCCAGAATTCCCTTCTGCCAAAAGTATGGCACAAGATTTCTGAGGAGCCACTGGAGCATCAGGGAGGCTGTGTAGCCCCAGGCGACTACCAGGGGTGGGTTGAAAGAAGAGTGAATCCATCTATGGGAAAAGCACCTCTCAGGCAGGTAAGAGATGCCTCCTGACTCTGGAGAAGCCAGAACCCAAGGCACTGTGATGACTCCTGCCCTTCCTCACTGTTGCCTTGGCCTGGTCTTCCAGGAGTTTGGGTACTTCTGGGTGAAAGAGAGGCATTCCTTTCCTCACTCCCCCAGCCCAACTGCCCATCTCACAAGTGGGAAAGCTGAACCCAGAAGGGTCCTACCTCTGCTGAAGCTGCTCCACCCAGCCCTCAGAGGGGAGATCCAGTCTAGGGTTCTCCCTTCCCACCAGCCCAGTTGGCCCAGGTTAAGAAATTCTGAGGTCTGGATAGCGAATGTTAAACACAAAACCCTCTAGAAGGTTTCAGGAGCCTGTAGCAGCCCATATCCACCCTGCTCAATCAGACTGCGGGTAGGAAGTGCCTGGCTGGGGTCAGATGGGGAGATTACCATTCAGTCTTGAGAAACCTATACGTAGGTCAGGAAGCAACAGTTAGAACTGGACATGCAACAACAGACTGGTTCCAAATAGGAAAAGGAGTACGTCAAGGCTGTATATTGTCACCCTGCTTATTTAACTTCTATGCAGAGTACATTATGAGAAACGCTGGGCTAGAAGAAGCACAAGCTGGAATCGAGATTGCTGGGAGAAATATCAATAACCTCAGATATGCAGATGATGCCACCCTTATGGCAGAAAGTGAAGAGGAACTAAAAAGTCTCTTGATGAAAGAGGAGAGTGAAAAAGTTGGCTTAAAGTTCAACACTCAGAAAACTAAGATCATGGCATCTGGTCCCATCACTTCATGGGATGGGGAAACAGTGGAAACAGTGTCAGACTTTATTTGGGGGGCTCCAAAATCACTGCAGATTGTGATGACAGCCATGAAATTAAAAGACGCTTACTCCTTGGAAGGAAAGTTATGACCAACCTAGATAGCATATTAAAAAGCAGAGACATTACTTTCCCAACAAAGGTCTGTCTAGTCTAGGCTATGATTTTTCCAGTGGTCATGTATGGATGTGAGAGTTGGACTGTGAAGAAAGCTGAGTGCTGAAGAATTGATGCTTTTGAGCTGTGGTGTTGGAGAAGACTCTTGAAACTCCCTTGGACTGCAAGGAGATCCAACCAGTCCATCCTAAAGGAAATCAGTCCTGGGTGTTTATTGGAAGTACTGATGCTAAAGTGGAAACTTCAATACTTTGGCCACTTCATGGGAAGAGTTGACTCGTTGGAAAAGACCTTGATGCTGAGACAGATTGAAGGCAGGAGGAGAAGGGGACAACAGCGGATGAGATGGCTGGATGGCATCACCAACTCGATGGACATGAGTTTAGGTGAACTCCAGGAGTTGGTGATGGACAGGAAGGCCTGGCGTGCTACGATTAATGGGGTTGCAAAGAGTTGGACACGACTGAGCGACTGAACTGAACTGAACTATCTGAGAAAGTGGCTCAAACCACTGCAACAGGAGTCCTGACTGGAGGGGAGAGGGTGCAGACCCTGAGCCATGAGGGGGGCGGCAGCTGGGGTGCACTCAGGCTGCACCTCTCACTTACACACATTCGGCACACACATGGGAGCTACAGGAGCAATGGAGCTGGCCTGTGGGGACTTTGGGACCTCTTGCCACNGCTATGATTTTTCCAGTGGTCATGTATGGATGTGAGAGTTGGACTGTGAAGAAAGCTGAGTGCCGAAGAATTGATGCTTTTGAGCTGTGGTGTTGGAGAAGACTCTTGAAACTCCCTTGGACTGCAAGGAGATCCAACCAGTCCATCCTAAAGGAAATCAGTCCTGGGTGTTTATTGGAAGTACTGATGCTAAAGTGGAAACTTCAATACTTTGGCCACTTCATGGGAAGAGTTGACTCGTTGGAAAAGACCTTGATGCTGAGACAGATTGAAGGCAGGAGGAGAAGGGGACAACAGCGGATGAGATGGCTGGATGGCATCACCAACTCGATGGACATGAGTTTAGGTGAACTCCAGGAGTTGGTGATGGACAGGAAGGCCTGGCGTGCTACGATTAATGGGGTTGCAAAGAGTTGGACACGACTGAGCGACTGAACTGAACTGAACTATCTGAGAAAGTGGCTCAAACCACTGCAACAGGAGTCCTGACTGGAGGGGAGAGGGTGCAGACCCTGAGCCATGAGGGGGGCGGCAGCTGGGGTGCACTCAGGCTGCACCTCTCACTTACACACATTCGGCACACACATGGGAGCTACAGGAGCAATGGAGCTGGCCTGTGGGGACTTTGGGACCTCTTGCCAACACACACTTTTCTCAAGGTGGCCATCCTCTCTTCAGAGCAGGGACCCTCCAGCTCCCCCAAGACTGGAGGGCCCCAGCCTGCTTCAGTCTCCATCCTCCTCCCAGTCCCCAACCCTTGTGCAGTCCCTGTGGCCTCAGGCCAGTATTTGATGCCCCAGGAGCTCCTGGAGTCACCTGCAAAAGACCAATCACTGCTGGTTCATTGGGGCTTCTGGCTTTTGTCTCAGAGAACTCAGCAGGGCACCCTGCTCCCAGGAAGAAGATCTGGGGCCCCACTATGTAGGAGCCATAAAATGCAGGTGGTCCCGTAGGGACTCCTTCCCCAGGCTTCCTGAGGCTGCCCCCACCTCCTCATCACCTGCTGGGAGCCCAGCTTAGCTGCCTTGCTGGGTTTACACCCTGTAGCCAGGTCTGGAATCCATGGTGACCCCTTGGATCACCTCGGCCCTATCTCTTTAGCCAGGAATGTCCAGAGTCTCACTGGACTTAACCATTAATGGCACTCATTCATTCCCTCTCAATTTCAGGGCTTCTTTGAATTCTTGAGCTCAGAACTGCCCCTAAGTATGGCTTTAACCTCACCCTGGCTATAGCAGATATCCACACTGCTGCAGGAAGTAAATGAGACCTAAGTACCGGTATGTACCCTTCTCCCACCTCCATACAAGACCTGCCAGAGTTGGAGAGAATGACCTTGGCCAGTGTGGCACCTTGGAGGAAGCTCCCTTAGGCACCCAGGGCTTCAGGGGCAGCCCAACCCCATCACCTTATTAGTGTATGGAGCCCAGGAGGCCTGTCACCACCCAAAACCAGAGACCTAGCTTGGCCCCCAGACACTCAAGTCCTGAGGTTTTGACCCTGTCTATCCCTCTAGCTCCCATGACAAAGGTTTGGGCTAGGACCTGACAGATCCTACTTATCTTGTCATAAATATTTATCAGGCTCTAGGGGCTAGAGCCTGCAGCTGACTCTGAGCTGGGGGGTGTGGGGGTGGGGGCAGATGCTTTAGAAGGATCTCAAAGCCCTTTCCTAATGAGGGTGCTGCGAGGGGAGAGTGCCACCTGGGCCTTCGGCTCCTCGGGGAGGGGGGGTGGACAGATGGACAGCGGGACAGAGTCAGAGGGAGTCTGGGGGGACTTGGGTATGCTCCAGCAACCAGACCTCCCCATGCACCCCAGGAATGTGGGGGAGGAGGATTCAGAAGAAGCCAAGGGTATCAGAGACATGGCAGCCTCCTCCCTGGACTGTCCTCTGACAGAATATCACTGAGAGCAGCACTCCCCACACACATCAGCCCCCAGATACACCCCCCACCCTGAATGGTACTCCCTATTCTCCACCTTCCAGAGCTGCGCTCTCCACACATTCAGAAGCCCCCTCCCACCATCACCCATCATGGGTCTGCTTTCCCCACCAAGCAGGACTCCTGACCACAGCTGCTGGAAACCCCTCTGATGAGCAGAGCAGACTCCCCATCCCAGGGGTCCTGCCAGCGCCTCAATTCCAGCTCTCCCGTGAGCCACAGAGGCCCCCTGCCTCCCTCATTGGCATGCTGGTGGGGCCCACAGGTGGAATCAAAGCCCTTTGCTCAGCGCTGAGCTGCACAGCAGGGAGCGGGAGCCTTTGTCTCCCCAGCCCTGGGAGAGTAGGGGAGATGGGGCAGAAAGGGTACATTTTAGGGCCCACAGCCACCTCCTCACTGCCATAGGCAGGCACAGCTGCAGAGAAGGGGGGCAGCCTGAGCCAGTGAGCACCCCCAGTAGATAATGAGGGACTGGGGGGAAGGGACAGCCTCAGGCACAGCCTTGGGGGGGAAGGCTGCCTCCCAAAGCCCAGAGCGCTCATTAGTGGGAAGCCTAGGAAGGGAGACAGCTAAGTGGGTCAGTCCCCCTCCCCCAGCCTGCCTGACAGGTGTGGGTGGGAGGGAAGACTGTTGGTCTATTGTCCCCCACTGAAGCCAGTTCCACTCTGAGATGAGACCCCTTTCCCATCAACCCCCTCCCCGAGTCCCCTGCCCCTCCAACCCACCCTCCAGAGCCCCCTTTCCCTCTCAGAGACCCCCCTCTGTGGCCTTCTCCCTTAAAGAGCCCCTCCCACTCTCTGCACTGCCCTCCCCCCCAGGTGCTGGCCCCTCAGTCAGCCTCCCCAAGGCATCCTCCAGACTGAGCCACACCTGGGAGAAATTGAAATCTTAGACTCTTCCTCTACCCCCGCCAATGAAGCAGACATCCCTGTCCGGGCCACGAAAGGCAGTAAAACACGGCTCTACTGGGGCCCAGCAGCGGCGGCTGAGGGCTATGCCAGAACAAGCATCCAGATTTTGGGGGAGGGAGCCAGGCGGGGCTCACTGTGGGCTCCAGGCCAGGGCTTCGCTGCCCCCTACCCTTACAGTTGGTCCTCTCTAGGCACCTATCCTGGGATCTCCAGCTTCCCTCTTTGCCCCCCCACCCCCAAGTTAGGAAGATAATTGTCCTATCACAGAAGTCAGGTGGGTAGAAGAAGGATGAGGGCAAGGGGCACCACAGAGGCAGGGTCTTCTCCCGGCTGGGTGGGGAGATTCAAAGAGTCAGGGTCTGTTGCCTGGATCCTCCCTCCCAACGCAGGACAGAGCCAAGGGAACACAGGAAGGGCAGCCGGCTGGCAGCTGCCACCCCTCCTCCCCGTCTCCCCCCCCCTATTCTTGGCTGGGCCCTCCCTGAGCAAGGACTTTCTAGGGCTCCCCATTTCCTGTCAAGACCACCTTTCTCAGGCTCTGAGAAACTTCTGGACCGGAACTTCTGGTCTCAGGGCAGAAGGTAGAGCGTGTATAGTGCTCTGCCACTTCTGATGCTGCAAGCACACAGTTCTGGAAGGGGTTGAGTGTCCCGGTTCCGCCAAGCCCCACCGCAGCCTGAGGCCCAGGGTTGGGGGGTCACTATACAGTCATGAATCTCTATCTGGTTACACAAGGGTTAATCTCAGGGTGCCGCCTCTCCCACCCCACCCCCACCACGTGTGCACAAATTCCAGGAACGCTTTCCATTAAGGACGCTGAGCAGATTTCATTTACATTAATAAGAACCAGAAAAATCTGTGAGAGGGGAGGACAGTGGTGTGTGGTTGCTGCTCACACTGTGTATCTGAGTCTGGTAGAGCCTGCGGGGCTCAGGCTGGGGCTCCCAGGCTTAGAGGAGAGGCCCAGCCAAGCCAGTGCTGGGGTGTGCACTTCTAGACGAGCCATCCAGTCCTAGGAGATCCCAGTCTGAGAAAGGAGGCAGAGCCCAGCTGATTCTGGGCACTACTAGCCCAGGGTCTCCATGTCTGTGTCTGTGGGGACTGACTGCAGAACCCAGTATTGGGTGGGACAGGACACCAACCTGCAGAGATGGCCAGGGGCAGGGACAGGAGCCCTGTGCTTCCAAGAGCTGTAGATGAACTGTATCAGCCAGGGTTTGCTGGCAGCCCATCTCTGAGCCTCAGTTTGCAGTCGGTCTGAGAAGGTGGCTCCATCCTCTCCCCGCTAAGCGCAGCTGTGGCTAACAGGAAGGGTTTGAGATTTGAGCCAGTATTTCAGGAGCACCGTGTCCCCTTCCACAGCCTCCTCTCCCGCTGCAGCTCTTCATTCCAACCCTTGAGTAGACCCAGGACTCTGGTTTCATTAAGCTCAGAAGCCTGTTTAGAGTGGAAACCCCAAGACCCACTTACCTCAGAAAGGGATGCCTGAAAGACTGCGCAAAAGCGCTGTGTGCGTGCATCCCTGCTTGCAGTGCGTGTGCGCCGAACAAGCGCACGCACACAGTATGCCTCTGTTCTGTCAGTCCGAGCCCTTCCCTCCCATTTCTTTCCCAGCTCCTAACAGGTTGTCAGACTAACTTTCCTTCCTTCAAGGGTAACACAAGCCTGATTGCTGCCCCCTTGGGCCAGAGCAGGCTATAAGCACGTGCAGGGGTTAGAATCATGACTGGACCTGGCCTGCCCATGTACAGGTGGTTGGGAAGAGGTGTGTGTGAGCTTGCATGCCTTAGGCATGGGCAAGGCCTGGGGTGGGGTGGAGTTTGGTATCTTCGTGTGTTACCCCAGCACACAAGCGTGCTGGGGAAGCATGCCTGTGCTTCTAAACCTGTGCATGCGTTTGCATGCGTACACTGGCATGCTTGTGCATGCAGAGGACCACCCTTAAAGCCAGGCTAGGATTTGGGGAGAAAGGAGAAGCGCTCCTCCTCCCCCAGTATTTGGGCCCAGTCTTCCTTGCTCCAGGCTGGAGATCTGCAGTGGATAACCTGGGGCACCCTGCTGCGCTTTACCTCACCCTTGTATAGCAGGCCAGGGTTCCCATATCTGCATAGCCTTCTAACCCCCTTCCCCCTAGTCCACCTGAGCAAGGGGATAGTGTGGGGACACTTAATTGTATCCATGAATCATTCTCAAATAGCTCCTGTCCAACAGCTGGACTCAGGGTGCTGGTGCCTGCTTGGAACGGGAGCCAGGCCTGGGTTGGCCAGGCTCTGGGGGGATGAAGGGCGCTGCACACTCTGGCAGGAAAGCCAGCAGGGGTCCTGGCCAGACCACTGGCCCCTCCTCTTTCCACAGCCTGCTGCCCCTCGCCTCCCCCTTCATTGTACAGAATTCACCCACTGCTACTTGGCTGTCTTATCTCCTTGGTGGCCAGGGGGTGGAGCGGAAGCAACTCCCCCAGACCTGGCCACCCCCACTCCTTGTTATCTTGCCCGGCAGCCTCCTCCAGCCCCTTGCAGCCGCTGCAGACCTTTCCCGGCTCCTTTTCCCAGCATCCTCTAGGCCTTGCTTTGTCTGCAGTTGTCTTTTTTTCCCTGCCTCTCCCTGTCTGTCTTCTCTCTCTAGGGCATTGAGGGGGGGCATCCCCCAGGCCCAACACATCAGCCGAAGCATGTCATCCTGTCCCAACTAGAGACTGACAGTGCGCTTGCAGCTAAGGACCCATTTCTACTGAGTCCCTTCAGCTGGCCCAGATATTAGCTGGGCAGGGGTACCTAGGTCAGAATCTAGGCTCAGCACTTGCCAGCCTGATAATAACTTCCAGCAACTTCTCTGCTTTGAGCCTGTTTCCTCTTTAAATGGGATGAAAATGGTTCAGGGACTAAAAGTGGTTCAGAGACTAATCAGATGCTGTGAGGGCCCTGCCCCTGGCTGTGCCTCCTGCTGGAAAGCTTCCCAGGCCTCCTAACCATTTGGGAGGCTGGCTGAGGGCACGTGACCGTCCCTTGCCTCCACCTGAGAGCCCTGGGCAAGCTCAACCCCAACTTCCCCTAGGCTGCCAAGGGAGTATTTCTGTGTCAGTGATCATGCAGATGGGTAAAGGGAGTGTGAGAGGCAGAAATGCATTTTATTGACCATAGAAATGATTTACCTGGGTTGAGAAGAATTGCTAAGAGACTGAAGCACTGATTGTGCACAGGGCCAGCCTGACCCTTTGCCCCACAACTGGGTGACAATTTCCTTTTCTAGTCTGAGGTGATCCCTGGGGGTAAGGGACCTGTCAAGAACCTGCAGGTCCCCAAACTTGTTGCCTCTTACACTCTACACAGATCTTCGAGGCTGAGTTATAGCCAGGTCTCCTTGAATCTGAAGGCCTGCAAGAAGCCCAGCACCCCAAGACTTCACGAGACCTACTTCCACCAAGACACCTAAACCAGGCCAACCCATAAATGGAAGGGTGCTGCCACCTGGTGGCCACCAGCAGCACAGTCCTTCTCCAGGGCAATTCCGCACCCCCCCCCTCCATCCCCACCTGTCCCTGAGGGCTTCGTCCTTTGGGAATCAGGGTGGCCAATGGCTGGACTCCAGGCGCCCTTGAGACCTCCAGCCAGACTGTGCATGCCTGGGGAGCTTAGCTCAGGCCTGGCTGCTCATTTGGGTTTTGAAACTCTTTTGATGCATAGCCATGACAGCTGCTCCTGGATGGCTCTTAAAGCCCTGCACAGTGTAGCAGCTGTCCCAGCAAAACACAGGCTGGACTTGGGAACCCTGGAGGATCCCTCCAGGCTAGAGGAGACCCTTCCAAATTCAGAATTTGGGTTTCGCTGATTGAGAACTTTGCATTGCTCTCATAGCACCACCATCGGCCATGGCTGGGAGAAACAGCAACCCTGTGGGAAGGGTAGGGCAGGGCAGGACCTGGCACACTCGTTTCTGGGGCTTGGGGTTGGAGCAGCCCATGATGAGCAGTGGGGAATGCCTGGGTCCTTGGGCTTAAGCCTCAGGTTCTCAGGAGGTGAGAGTCACTTATCACTAGCAGGATCTCCCAAATACTATCTTACATGAGATCGAAGGAAAGCATAGAAACTGGGCCATGGGTTCAGACCCAGGGTGGGGGCAGCAGTCACCTGGCTGTTATGCTGGTGACAGGAATAGCTGTGGAACAGATTGAAAGTGGGAAAGAAGGCTGCCAGCTTCTCTGAGGGGCTGATCAGATGGACGCTAAATTCATGTTTATAGGCGAGCCCATGGCAGTGCAGATAGCAGATGCAGTGGTCCAGAGCAGTCTTCGTGAGAGCCTTAAACAGCTGAGAGCACCAAGCAGGTTGGGATCAAGCACCCTTCCTGATGTAGGCAGCTGGTTTGAAACTCAAGATGGCTGACAAAGGCCTGGTGCCCTGCCAGTGCTCAGCTGTGGCTTCCCCAGGGGAGCAGCTTGCACTGGCTCGGCCTTTGGTGACCTGCTTCCCACATCTCCTGATGTGTGTCCTCACCTGCGAGAGCTGTCCAGGCTGGCTGTTGGCGGTGTCTAATTAAGCTGCTTGTGACTGCTGCTCTGATGCTAAGAACACCAGCTTCTGCAAAGGTTCTGGAGGTGGGGCTGGTCTCCCGGCCCTGGCCCCTGGCTGACTCTAGATGGGGATGTCAGTTGGGCCCTCATCTGTGAGGTTCCCAAGCCCTAGCCCACAAAAGCCCAAGCTTGAGCTTTCTGCATTTGCCTCCACATCTCCCTAGCAAAGCTAGGCTCAACTTCTCCAAGGTACCCCCAAGGAAACTGGGGTGACGGCCCTTGCCCTTAAAGCCCCTCCTGTGCAATTCTTCACCCTGGTTTTATACGGGCCAGGCCTGCCTGAAAAGTATGACCATCCACAAAAGCCACGGAGTTCAAGCTTTAACAAGCTCCCCGCTCCATGACTAAATGCCAAACACAAAGCCCAATCACTCAGTTCAGCCACATGGGCAGCATGGTACCCCATCACAGCTGGTCTTGGGAACAGCCTCAGTCTCAGGCACACTTCCTGCCCTTGTCAAGCACGATCCTGCTGGCCAAAATGATGACAAGGATGGGACAACACCGCTGAGAATGGAAAACCTTGCAATGTCCCTGACCACCTCCTGGGCAGCTAAGATGACTTGGAGAAGTGGAGTGCTCCAGGAGAGAAAGGGCCTCCACCTCTGCAGAGGGTTCCTGTATTACGGCCAAAAGCAAGGAGGTTGTTCCTCACAGAGCAGTAACATGCCCACCCCCATGTCTGGACTTTGAAGATGCACAAGTGTTCGCACTCACTCAGGCCTAAAGGGAGGAGAAGGAAGTGGAAAAAGCAGACTTGGTTATGATGGAATTTTCACGAAGAATTTTCACGTACTTATTTTACCACCGGGCTTGACTGGCTCCAACATGCTCTGCTTACCTGGTCACCCAAGAATAAAAAGACACACACACTCATTTTTCAAGGTATTTCTTTTGTAAAGGAGCCAGATTTGGCAACTAGACTGAAAATCTTCCAAAATTCTGTACAAATGTGTAATATACAAATATACATAAGGCTTTTGCCAAGAAAAGACAGCACAACAAATGACAGGGGCGGCTTTGGTGTCACGTACCACCCTAGGGCATCTCAACACCCCCAGGAATGCAAGGGGCTGATGGGCCACAACACAGCTACACATGTGAGACACACACTACATTACAATATGTACACCGCAGTATAAAAGACCCCCGTCCCCTTGGTCTGCTCACAGGCCCTCTGGCAGGAAGGCAAGCCATTCACCAGATAACCCATACGAGGGGAACTCCTTTAAGTGAGAGAACCTTGCAGAATGAACTGGTTCACCCTAAAAACCATTAACAGCACAGGGCATGCCCTTAAAGAGAAAGGTGGTCAGAGTGAATTCAGGAGACGGAGCATTCCTTGTGCTCTTTGGAGCTCTGCGTCATCTCTCTCTCATCCCCGTGTTTCACTCCATCTCAGTGAACCGGGCAAACATGGCCTTCCGGACAGCATCTTTGTAGGAATCTGCACCAGACAGTCCGTATGCGCTGCCTTTGGCGCCTAGGCCAGCTCCTTTTAGGCGGACTTGAGCCTGGGGGGTAATGAAACTCTAGTCAGCAGCTGGCAGGTAGGGTGTAGACTGCTCCTTTCCCCCAGGTCTAGCCCACTCCCTACTGAGCTGGACCACCCCGCCAGGAGACAGAAATTTTAAATGAAGACAGGGATTTCTACTTTGGAGACCTGGAGTAGGTTGAAGGACTGAGGGGATCGAATGGGTGAGGGAGAAAGGCAGACAGAAGCACGCCCTCCCCCAATTCCAGGCCTGTTCAGCAAGCACCATGCCTGCTAAAGGGCCCCAAAGCCTTGCACCAAAGCTCAGAGAAGGTCTGGCAATTTTAGGTACAGATCATGGCAGGACAGCTCAAAGTCAGCAGAACTTGCCTGCACAAATCAACAGCAAGTGTTTGTTCTAAACTATGCTGCCAGGTCAGGGAGAGAGCAGTCACTGGCAGTGCTCTTGTCCAGAAGGCCAGTGGTCGAGGGCCTCTGGTCCTGAGCTCTGACTGAATAAAGGATTTCTTATCACGGATCAAAGTCCAACTAAAGTATAATTTGTTTCATACATAAGCAAAAATCACTTAGAATTAAAGCACAGTACCTTTCTGAAAATCCGATCTAAGCTACTGAGTCAGCGTTAAGGTCTGTTTATATTGAAGGATGTAGAAAGACACAGCTCCTTAGGAGAAGGTAGGCTTTACCCAGAGAGACCCAAAAACCAGAAACATCAAGCTGGGTGCCATACCTGTTCCTCCCAACTGACATCTTAAAAAGACGGCTGCAGGGAATACAACTCCCACTGGGGCCCAGGCCCTGCGGGTGCTTCAACCTCATCCCATCTCTGGGACAAGCCTACAGGCCGCTGAAGCCCAATCCCACTGCTTACCTCAATGGGGGCTGTGATGCCTTGACACTTTCTCCCCAAACCTGAGCCTTCCCGCCAACCCATGGCCTGCAGCATCTTGTTGCCAATGTTACTGTGGTCAATGCCATCTTTGGTGGGCTGCTCGTAATTCCTGCCAGTGGCAAACATACAGTTACTCAAAACAGCCAGAGCCCCGTCTCAGAAAGCGGAAAATGTGCACAACACATACACGGTGCCAGCATCAAACTGCTTCTTGCGCTTGGGTTCTGGAGGCTCTGGGATGCCGTATTTCTCCCGTCTTTCCGCAGCGCGATCCCGGTATTTCATCTATGTGGGAGAACAGCCCAGTTAGAGATATTCAGACTTCAAACAATCTGTCGCAGTCGCAAGCACCCACACTTCAGACTGTCACCTCAGGTGCTTCCTTCATCTGGAGCTTGGCCTTTTAGAGTGCCTGCAAATACCACATGCCCTGTTTCCCTGGCTGCACTTCATCATATCCCAAATGGCAGGTTTGTAGAGATCATCTGTGTGTGGAACCTGGGGCAAAACTACGTTTCCAGCAACCAGTTTTATTTAACGAGTCACCTCTTGTCAAGCTCTTCAACCAGCCTGCTGGGTGTGGGCACAGAGTGTGGGCACTGCTGGGGGTGGGCACAGCCTGCCGAGGTCCTCGAAGGAGAGGAGGGCAGGGCTGCTGTTCTTCCTCAGCATTTGGACAGGGCCACCTCCGGGAAGACAGAGCCAAGAGGTGGCTTCCTGAGACCTGCTCTACAGTCCCTGGGGAGCTGGGACCATAAGAGTAGGAAAAAACAGGAAGGTAAAAAGCTTTAGCTATAGATATCAGAACCATCTTGGGGTGAGCAACTTCAAGTCACTTGCTCAGAGGTTCATCTCTAAGCCACAGGCCTCCATTTGTACTTAAACCCCTGGGTGGCTGGCTCTCAACCTGCTTCATCAACTACCAAGTGACTGCTCACTAGGGGCCCCATTGCTTCCTTCCAGGCCACCTGCAATCATTCTGTCCCGCTGTTCCCTAGGCCTCATCTGAGCTCCCCTCACTGTCCACAAATGCTTCCTTGGCCAAGCCAAACAAGCTCACTCTGGCCTTACTAAAACCCAGTGTACTTCACCAGTGGGTCTCTGGCACCCAGGACTTGTGAGTGGTCTCGAGCAGCCTCAAGAAAGGACACTGCAGGGCTCCCAGTGCACACAGCTTGGGTCCAGTCTACATGAGCCATGATGGCCAGGTGATAGATATGTGACAAACCCTACCCTGTCCCTGGGACCTGGAACAAGTGCTACGAATAAAAGCCAAGGGCAGTTATCCCAAGACACTCGACTGGCATATTGACCCCCATTCACCTCTCTCTCCCTCAGCTCCAAGGCTTCCAGCTCCTGCTCGCTCAGTCTGGATCGTCGGTAGATGTCCATGTTTTGCTGTATGAGATTTAACAAACGTAGTAATTCGTATCTTCCTAATTTGAGATGTCAAAACATTATTAGTATCTATTGTGCTCCATCTAAGTCAAAGTCCAATTCATCAAAACAGGAAAGCCAGAGCTGGGTGTCCCTGGAGCTGCCATGCTGCTTTCTACTCACAATCTGGAACAGACTACACTGAGGAGCTGCCTTCTAAGAGGCAATCACTTAACGCAGGCATTTACTGAACCTTCACTACCATCAGGGCACCCACAGCGTCTCGTTGCCTCCCCTCCCTGCCTCAGATCAGCTCAGAGAAGCATGGCCACCTTGTGGAGGTCTGAGAGCTGCTGGTGCCTGACCAGGGCGTCTTTGTTTGGGAACTGGCGTCGGCAGAGCAGGCAGGCCATCTTTTTCCAGTCGGCCAGCTTTTCCTCTTCACTCTCAAGTCTCTCCACCAGCTCCTCTTCATTGTCGCTGTCACCACTGTAAGCAGCAACCAGACCCCTCTAGAGACAAGAGGAAGGTGGGTCATCAGAAATGTGCAACAGAGAAACAGCAGTGGCTAACATAAGGCCTAACCCAAGCTGTGAGAGATGCCCATTATCCATACGTCCCACATTGGTGAGTAGAGCAAGCTAGGTCTTCTGGTGCTGGGCCCGACAGCCTCCCACCACCAGCCCTCTTGGGAACCAAGAAGACTTCCTGGATGACTTTTCTCAAACTACTGACCATGCCTGAAAACCTCAAATACAACAGATCAGAGTACTGACCCACTCAGATAAATATCTACCAAGTAAAATACACTTTTTTGGTTTTAATTTTCTCTTTCCAGACTGTTAAAACTGTTTACAAATGCAATAAAACTCAACTGAGTTCAGGAATCTGGGCTTTATTCTCTGTTCCATCTCACTTGCTCTCTCACAGAGAAAACAAAGCCCTGAACATAGATTCTGTGTGCATAAGCTGCTTCAGATACCCACTGACAGGGACACATCTGTTTTAAGCAGGAATGAGATTAGCCAGATGCTTAGCTCAGATGGTAAAGCATCTGCCTGCAATGCCGGAGACCCAGGTTTGATCCCTGGGTCAGGAAGATCTCCTGGAGAAGGTACTGGCAACCTACTCCAGTATTCTTGCCTGGAGAATTCCACAGACAGACCATGAGGTTGCAAATAGTTGGACACGACTGAGTGACTAACACTTTTCATGTTACCCAAGATGCAGATCAAAGTGAGACACAAAGCACAGACACAGGCTTTAAACACTGGTTTAAAGCTGGCACTTCCTTACTTTGAGGGGGTTCTCCTCATCTCCGTTTCGCACCAATTCGGGGATGAGCTGTTGCCTTTCTGCTAAGGCTCCCTGGGGAACACAGAACAAGTCATAAGTCTCAAATTTTACCTAAGCTGCCCTTATTAAGTAAGGCCATCCTTGTTACTGTTACCTTCTTCTCAAAGAGAGCAAAGCCGGCATCTGCAGCAGCAGATTCTCTCCTTTCTTCTTCCCTCAAAGAATTAACAGGTTGAAAGCTGTTTTTAAAATTTTCTTTCTGCTTGTTTAAACTCTTAGCCCAGCGTTCCATGTCTTTGGCAATCTACAATCAAACAACAATCACAGAGATTTAGGTAGAGGAACTTAGCAAACAGCCTCCTATGCCAAGACAATAAGCCACTATTGTAACAAACTGTAACAAAACCCCTTTTGCCCTTATCTTTTATGAGATACTGCATATTACCAAAGTCATTAATGAATATTGTTCCAAAGTCTGTGAGTCTTTCAGGCAATTGACAGATAACAAAGAATACTACTAAAAAACTGCACAATGCTCTAGGAACTTAGGGCTTCCCTGGTGGCTCAGATGGTAAAGAAATCTGCCTGTAATGCAGGAAACCCAGGTTTGATCCCTGGGTGGCGAAGATCCCCTGGAGAAGGGAATGACTACCCACTCCAGTAATCTTGGCCTGAGAATTCCACAGAGAAGCCTGGCAGGCTATGGTCCATGCGGCTGCAAAAGAGTTGGACATGATTGAGAGACTAACTAGACTATGAGCTTAATGTAAATAAGATGTATGACCTAGTCTTTAAGAATCCAAATTAAAGCTAAATGCCACAGCCTCACTCCACCCCTTGATAAAAAAAAAAAAAAAAAAAGAGAATGGGTCTGCTGGTTGGGTCATGATCTTACCTGCTGGGCTGTTTTGCTCTTGGGTTTCTCCTTCTTCTCCTTCCCCTCTTTTGCAGGAGGCAGGCCTGTCTGCTGGTGGGAATTAGACTCCGCAGCCAGCATGTAAGTCTCCTTCTCTCCATCCCAGTACAGGTACTGCTGGGTTAAGGAATTGTAGTAATACTAGAATAAAAGACACAATTCATGCAGACTTTCTCCTGGGTCAAACCATTAACCTAAAGGAGTATTTTTACTCCTTTACATCTCCATTTTTTGTCAAAAAAATTAAACATAAAGCATGTGCAGACCACTAATATTTCCTGGGCAGAGAGGAGGTGCTATACACCTTGGTGTAGGTGAGGATGGTGAGCCAGCTGGCCAAGAGGTGTGAAACTTCTTGGGTGAGTAGAATGTAGTTTCAGAGTCTCAAGTTTCCATTAATTAATCCCTGGGCCTGGAGGTTACCCAAAGAGCAATAAGCCTGACTCCTTTCCACAGACAGACCATTTACACAAACCAGGTGGCCAGAGCAAGTGGTTCAGGAGGAGCCTTTTCTCACACGTCCTCAAGGAGCCTTTTCTCACACGTCCTCCATGACAATCAGTTAACATCTCATTGCTAGGTTCAATCATACAGAACCCTGCCTGTTCTGTTTGCATGCCTGGGCAACCAAACACGGTTGTAAAACACCAGCTTGGAAACCTGGAAGGAGGCGACAGGTGAAGGAACCTGATCTAAAGTGTGTGGGGAGAACCACAACAGAGAACGGGTGGCAGCTATCTCTGCCCTTCTCTATTGTCTAATTGTTTACTCTACCTGCTCAACAGGGGCTCAGGAGAGACTGCCTTTTGTTTTTCAAGGGAGGCAGTACACATCGGACACAGGAGCCACAGTTTTTATGGCCACCAAGAAGAACGGCCTGGGAAATGGCCAGACTCTACAAGAAGTGCAGTGGAAGCAACATGTATAGGCCCAGCCCGCTTGGCAGGTCCCACACAGCGTCACACCTGACTCTCCGAAACCACAAGCTCTCAATGCCAAATTCCTGTTAAAAGCACTTATTTTTACTATTCTATATATACACACAACTTCTGGTCATAAACAGTTGCTTATTTATGGAGTGTTAATGTTGCCTTTCCTCTTTAAAAAGTTCTATACACTGCCAAAAATAAAATATCACTCCACAGATCTGCTGATTTCTACTCTCAAAAATACTAAGTAAGAAAAGAACTGTACACAAAAGGTCACATATTTGATTCCATTTATACAAAATGTCTAGAACAGGCAAACCCAGAGAGACAGAAAGCAGTGGTTGCTGGGGTGGAAAGGATTTAGTAAGTAACTGCTTAATATATAGGGTATAGGGTTTCTTTTCAGGTTGATGAAAATGTTCATCAGCATTAGATGATGGGGTGCCCAACACTGTGACTACACTAAAAAAACTACTGAACATTCTAAATGGCTGAAAAAACCCACAATTTAAAATTTGTAACCTGAGATAGAAAAAAATTAAAAAAAAAAATTTGTATATAGGTGTCTACATGAAGATTAACAGTCACTTGAAAATTTTAACATGACAAAATAATCCATGGTAATAGGAGAAAGAACAGTGCTTGGGACAGGGGAGGTGGGACTGACCAACAAGAGGCACCAGAGAATGTTTAGTGTGCTAGGAATGTTCTTGCTCTTATCGTGGTGCTGGTAAATGAACAAATGTATATATATGTACACAAACATTCAAAAAACTGCAAGAACTGCACGTGTCAGTTTCATGAATTTTTCAGTAAGTATATTACACCTCAAAATGTCTGTTTTACCCCTTAAATTACCTGTGAGTTGGGGTCATAGTACAGCCCTGTTGTTGGATCATAGTAATATCCTGAAGATTCATCATACTGATAGGTGGATGTGTCAGGCACTGCTGCAAAAAGAAAACCCAGCACACGGTCATTCCAGGGAAGAGACTGGCTTTACTTCCAATTCTAAGCCACTGAGATACAGCAGGTCGTCTTCTCTCATATCCCCACGTGTCCCGCTGACACCCACAAAGGGAGAGGAGCGCTTATTAAACAAAATCAACAACTAGGACCTTCCAACTGTCAACAGCCCCATGAGGTTTGGCTTACCATATTTGGTACCAGGAACTACACCAGTAGGGGAAGCGGCTGGGGCCTGTGTACTTGTGCTAGTGCTAGGCTGTGCTTCCTCAGTCTGGAAAGAACAGCAGCTTCAATATAGTTTCAACTGTAAAGCCTCTCAAGAGAACTAAATCACTGCAATCATCCAGCAGGAAGGGCCCCCTGACAGACCCACTGTAGCAATGGTCTAGGGGAATCCTTGAGCAAAACACATGCTGACAACTGTCTTCCTAAAGGTCAAGTCAAAGCATGCATAGTATAAATAGACCCTATGTGGAATCTTGCATTTCAAATACAGACACAAAATTATTTCAGTACATAATACAATTAGACAGCAAGAAGTAAGGTTGGAATGTGTGTGTATCAGTCAATCCTTGCTCACACAGTGAGAAAAGGTAGTACTTGTACAGCAACAGTTTCCCCAACAATCACCAGTTCTACATCTAAGATGACAGGATTACCGGAGAGCCGGGTGGGTTGGAGGTCTGATTATACAGCTGGGGACTCTGGGATACAACAGCCGCTGAGGTCGTGGTCACCGCTGTGCCTGATGATAAACACCGGAGTTACAACAGCCAAGGCACTGAACTCTACACCAAATATCCTCACCTGGGATGCCCAATCTAGAGTCTGTCTTTGTATATGTCAGCTCTTAACCACCTAATTCCCAGTAAGTACTCTTTAACCTATGATATTCTCATTTTTATAATCCTACTAGAATGTGATACACAAAGTCAGACATTCTATATGATGGCTAAGAAGAAGGGGAAGAAGGTTTCCACATCTGCTCTGGGGTTGAAAATAGATTTAACTGCCACACCTTTATCATACTGGAACAAAAACTAGAGCAATGGCTTTTAAGAGTGACCCTTCTGACTGATGTCTGGACAAGAGACTGCTCACCTGAACTTACATGGGCACCCACAAACAGCATAGAGAGGGAAAATACTGAATTCAATTCAAGAATGAACACTCATTATGGCATAGTCTCTAAGAGCTTCGTATCAGCTCCTGATATGCACAACTGTTAGTCACTCAGTCCTGTCCGAATTTTGTGACACCATGGACTCGAGACCACAGGGTCCTCTGTCCGTGGAATTTTTCAGGCAAGAATGCTGGAGAATCCATTCCCTTCTCCAGGGAATCTTCCTGACGCAGGAATCAAACTCATGTCTTCTGCATTGCAGGTGGCTTCTTACCATCTGAGCCACCAGGGAAGCCCACTGCACAAGCAATGCCAATATTGCCCCAGAAGCTTAGGTACATGGTGATATCCCTGAATGTGCCCAATGAAATGGCTCTCCTGGATTTATTTGGATCTAATGAGAACATCTAGCTCTATGTCCTCAACTGTATTTGCTTAAACAGGAGCTAAAAAGATTATGAAATCTATTACCTGATGCAGATGATGCATCGGATTCTAATCCTCCAGCTTGTTGCTGATAAAACTGTTGGTAATCCTGTGAGTACTGAAGAAGAGTCCACCATTAAAGCTGCCATTCTTGGACACACTCTGGAGACCAGAAGTCAGATAATGGTCCAGTCTACCCACCTGAGCATACTGGGCATAGCCATCTTGGCCTGGCTGCAGGTAACTGTAGTCCACATTGCCTCCTTCACCACTCTGAGACTACAATGTCAAAAGAGGAAACACAGACAAACTTAGCGGACACTGAGGTCTTCAAATGTCCTTGGAGAGATTCTAAGGCAAGCACAATCACAGAGCTGATTTCTACGAATCTGGGCATCAGTATCACACTATTTGGAGCAAAAAGATCCTTCCCTTTACCTGGGTGGATGACCACTGAGCAGCAGCAATGGCTGTACTAGCCACGGAGAAGGCGCTGACCCTGTTACCATCTGGTAGGACCAAGTCTCTGAAACCACAAAAATCCAACCATGTGATTTTATATCAGTATGCTTCCCCATCACTTAACCCCACGCTACCCAGAAAACAGTAATCCACTCCAGACTTTACTGGAAGGTCTCCAATGCCAGCAACATCACATTTCAGAGTGAGGAAGGGTTTCCACAGGCAAAGCCCTAAGTGGGCATGTGTCCCTGCAATATAGCTGCTTTCTTTTGTACTCTTCTATTTAATAAGGTGTCTACTTGATGGGAAATGATACTAGAAATGGGAAATTTACATCACTAAAATGAAGCTCTACATACATGAAGCTGTATTAGCATGCTGTTGTGGAAGCAAAGAATTATTTCCAGATGGGTTTGCACCATTCTGAAGCAGTTGGCATAGCGCATATTCTCAACCCATCTACCAAGTCTGTTTTGTCCTGCTCTCAAGCTTTCTGGCAACTGGTTATTGAGGATAGGAGGGAGTAAGTGCTAAGAAGACAAGTGCATCCTTCCCAGCCAATCAGGAAGGATTCCACCTCAGTACAGAGAACACAGGCTTCGAGTGCAGTTAGCAGCACATTCTCAGCCAAGCATGCAGATGCAGCAGTTTGAAGTAAGGGCAATTGAAGCCACTCACTTTCTCGCACTTTTTGCAAAATCAACTCCAATAGTTTTGCCATCAATTTTCAAAGGAGGATGGAGACTCTGTAGTATCTGCAGCAGCTGAGAAGCATCCTGCAGGAGAATGTGAAGAAAAACAATTTTGTAATTTTTGTCATGTAACTGAAAATCTCTACCACCTATCCTAGTCAAAGAAATTTTTTTTAAAAAAGCAATTCATTATTATCTGTGGATATGAAATCATGAGAAATTTTTAAAAGCCCTCTTTCAAGGTATCTAGTATTATTAAAGGAGCCAGTGCTAGGTCAATCTAAAAGCATGAAAAAAGACTAAACTGTGGCTCAGACTTCAGTTCAGCCAGTTATCTACAGGTATACCAATAGTATTTTTACCACTTACTAAAGCCATCGGCCTATAATTTAGCACTGCAATAACTGTCATTACTTAAGTCTTGAACTTTGGGCTCCAAGAACATTAGACGCAGGTAGTATCACAACTGGATGAACCACATTTGCCTCTTATCTCAGTTTCTTTTAAAAGGAAAGATTCAATGAACATCTCACCATTGCAGAAGACAGCTGCACAAACGCGAAGCCTCTGTTCTGCTGGGTCTGTTTGTCTTTTATGAGGCGAATGTTATTGACAGCTAAGGACGCGTAGGGAGACAGTGCTGTCATGATGGAATCCACCACAGTGTGTGGAGCTATGTTTCGAAGTATGATTGCTGCAGACGCACGAGACAAATGACAGAGACATGCATTTCTACCACCAATGCCTTTCAAAGCAGATTCAAGTACAAACAAACCCATTTTGGGAGGTTTCCAGTATATTTGACCCTTGAATGCAGGGGAATGAAGGGGTGCTGACCCCACTCCAACCATCCAATAGAACATCTGTGTATAACTTTACAGCCAGCCCTCTGTACTGGCAGTTCCACATCCCCAGACTCAGCCAGTAAATAGTGCAGTACTGTGTGTGCTTAAGTCGCTTCAGTAGTATCTAACTCTCTGCAACTCCATGGACTGTAGCCCACCAGGCTCCTCAGTCCATGGGGATTCTCCAGCCAAGAATACTGCAGTGGGTTGCCAAGCCCTCCTCTAGCGGACCTTCCCAACCCAAGAATTGAACCCAGGACTCCCACACTGCAGGTGGATTCTTTACTGTCTGAGCCACCAGGGAAGCCCAGTGTAGTACTGCAGCATTCATTAAAAAAAAAAAGAAAGAAAATCAGCATAGATGCACATGGTTCAAACCCATTGTTGTTTAAGGGTCAACTGCATATATCTTTCACTTTAACACTGAAAAGAAATCCAAAAATCAGTCTTTAACGAGACAATCTGAAGCCATTGACTGCTCCTCATTAAAAAAGAGCAGAACAAAAACATCCAACGGAGATCAGTTTCCAACATAACTGCCAAAATATTACATCTGCACTTACTATCACAATAGTAATCAACAGACTGAACTGATTCTGTGGTTCCAGGGGGCACTTCCTGTTCAGAGTCTACAAGAAAGGAAAGAAGAGGAAGAATCAGTAATTGAAGACAGACAACAAACCAACATAAGAAATACATTCAAATATCAAAGTTTTAAGTAAACATAGCTGTTATTTTTTCTTTTTTAACCATTTGTGGCTATAGTAAAACCTCATTAATTTTGACACAAATTTTAAATGTGGAATGCAAAAACTAGGCCACTGGAGGACTTCATCTCTGTAGTAAAGAAAAGCAGATACAGAATGCAAAGCAGGAAAGCTGACTTAATTTTGAAAAATAAAAGAACTCTTTGTATTCTTGCACTCAACAGCAGGACCTACTAAATCTAAGGAAGGAGGTTTAAAGAAAATAAATACATAACCTAATGTAGAAGGTTTAAGGAAAATATATACGTTATTGCTTAAATACCCCACAGTCTGTACTTTTCCTTAGGTTCACAGACAACCCAATTAGTCAAGTTTCAATACATATTCCCAAACAGCCAAATCTGGGCTTACCAAACTTGTCTGCTCCACATCGGAAGCATTTTAGTCTTTTCCTGAAATTGTTAAGGCAGCACTGGAAAATAAAAAGTTTTATCTATTATTCTATCTTATAGTAGGCCAGGTTTACTAGTAACAATGTGGGTTAGAGCAAGAGGGTCACAGGCAAGTCCCAGTGAGGAGCAATAAAAGCAGAATGTGATCCTATGCATTGAAGACAAAGAAGCATTAACCTAAAAATTTTACTATGTGAATGACCCACAGAAAAATACATTCTGATGTATTTTGAAGTAGATTTCCATTTTTCTCAAATTGGGGAAAAGTTTCAGTTCACCCCAAAACCCTGCAGCAAGCCACTGGCAAAGTTCTCCCTTATGTCAGAAAAGCACTACATAGACCACTCTATATACACAAATACAATGTGAATGAAATTCTGTCTAGAGCCCTGCTGGACATGTGACACCAAGTACTCTCAAAACGCCAACAGCAACACCTACTTTGTGACTTCGGTGACACTTGCCCACTTAGGGTTTTGCCCATGGATACTGCTCCTTACTCGTAACAGACCTTATATAACTCCCTTATATAACTCGAGCAGGGCCACAAAGGGTTTTGTTACCAAAGAGACTGCCAAAAGATGAGAGCGCTAGAATTAAGAAACCATAAAGTAAAACAAACTTAAAATCTTAATTGAAACACTGGGCTTAGAATCTGGTTTTTAAAATCTCTCACGTTTGAGGGAGTCTGTCCTCTAATACCTACTCAGGAGGACCCAAGAAAGTCACAAAGTATGAAAATCACCTCCTGATAAAAGCTGGTAATCATGTATTTTCCTAATTTTCTTGTTTGGATAGTCAAAAAAATAGAAAACAAAAAATCCCAAGAGTTTGGTCTGTCTGGGAAGAACACGTGCTTACCTTGTTACAAAGCCAATCTTCAAACTTAGGTCTGGGATTGCTATAATGCATTGCAATATGCTTTCCTTGAATCACCAGCTTTTTCTGTAAAAAAAAAAGAAGTAATTAGTTATTCCCATTGTGAGGAACATGTGTCCATTTTCCCAGGGCAGAGCACACTTCGGAAAAATCAGTGCTCTGGAATTAAATGGACAACATACGGGGAGGACCAACCACCGCCACCTATACTCTGCCCATCCAATCCTTCAGATAGGCAGTAAGAGAATGGGATGCGGAGTAAAGGTAAACGGAGTCAGGGAGTGCTGAGGAAGCTGACACACGCTATAAACGCTGACATGCACCAGGCCGTGTCTCCAGCAGAGACAGAAGTCCTAACATTCAGCATTGACAGGCTGCATGAGAGTTGACAATCTAGTTCAAAGAGCAGAAGACACAACTCTCCCAGTTCTCAGGTTGTCTCCTACTTTAGCCCTTAGCATGGTGTCCTTGGGCTTCGCTTCACTGTTCCCCCAGTCCCACATCCTTATGCAAAGTGAAAGCCTTTACATTTCCCCTTCACCCAAATTCCTGCTTCAGGATGTGTCCTTTGGGGACAATGAGAGGGAAACCCATTTTTAAAGGGAAGCTGGTGACAATTTTCTCAGGAGACACTAGTCTGAATGCCATCGATTCTAAAAACAGCTAAATGAGGTTTCTTCCTGCCAGGTGCAACCACGTGATGTCCTGAGTGACAGATGTGTTTTTCACTGAAATAAGATGGTACTCTCTTCAAGATGAGTAACCAGGAGGCCAATGAAGTTTCTTCAGGGGGTTAGGAAAAGTGTCTAAGTGTTCATATACCACCTCATCCTTCTAGTCAACTGCGTGACTACAAGGGATTTTATTTTCAAAGGTGAAAATTCCGAGCTGAAACAGTTTACCAAGAGCACACCCAGCATCTGCCCCCAAAGAGCCTTCATTTTAACAGGAACACCTTTTCTGTTTTTTTTCTGGGGGGAGGGAAAGGGAGCAGGGTGTTCTGACACCGTCAGAAGGGATTTAAGCAGGCGGTTAGATATCCAAACTTTTTAAAGGAGTCTAACCCCTCCAAACATACATACTGTTGAGTAATTTGGTTCTTGCAAATCCTGGAAGAGTTAAGACATGCTGTGAATGTTGTCTCTGCAATATCTAAAGGCAAGACTGCATGTCTGGCCAAGAGGGAAAGAGCTGAAGGTCATCCACTCACTGTGTTGTATAGAAGCAAAAATAAAGAAGCTGGGAGATAAGTCAGCAGATCATCCCACTAGGAGGGATGTGCTGGTTTGGGAAGACTCCAAACTATCACTGAGTCCCTAATCCTACTGGCCTTTCATTTCTGGAGTGAATTTGAACTGTAATGAAATAGTTACACATTAACACCGCTTTGTATACATTAAAATTGTGCTGCTTTTAAGTGTCTTTCAGGTTTTAATTTCCCAGGAGTTTTAAACTCCCAAGTTATTCTGATACATTCACTATATTAATAAGATGCTTTAAAAAGATGCTGTCATGTACAGAAAGCAGGTTCACATGAAGCTTGTGTATGTCCTGAATTTTACTAGGATGGTATCCATTGTATGAAATGAATTAAGATCTACCATTATAAGATCAGGTTGTCACTTCCGGGTTAAGGATGTGAGAGGCTTAAAAATCTAACAAGTCAATCAAAATATCAAAATGATATCCTCATTAGTGAGTCTCATTATTAATGATATTAAGTTTCCAAAGAATATAACTCTTATTTATGAGTGACAAATCATAAAATGCTACAGAGAAGCAACATAATGAGTTAAGCAAACTTCCCAGAATGCACTTGGTTAAGGCATTCAATACTGTGCTTTGGAGTTCTGGCAAAAAATGTTATTTATGTGCCAAGCACTGAACATTATCTTGATGAACTGTAGAACGATTCAGTTAATGCCACATCAAAGAAATCATCAAAGATTTGCTTTGAACAGACTGTAAGAGGCATTCTCAGGGAGATTAGGATGTTAATGCCACTCTAACTAGATTAGACAGCAGCAGGACACCAGCTCTTAGGCTAATCTCATCAGATTTACTGTTCATAAATTCTACTAGATCCTTAAATAGTTCTTGAAGACCCATATGAGCAGTTATGCCTCCAGGAGGCCTGAGGTCTCCAAGTTGAAATAACTACAAAATTCCTACAGCAGACTTCAATTATATTCTCTTCATTGTCAAATTGAGAGTTGGATAATCTAAGATGACTCTCAAAGGACATAATAAACAGGAATATAATCAGGGGAGGAAAGGGGGAATATTCAAGACGTACTGATAACTACCAGACAAATATTCAGTGGTTAAAAAGGCCATGTCAGGTAGCCATGTTTAAAGGCAGAGCAAATTCTTCAGTGTAATGTGTGGTACTGTACTTATTCCAGTAACATCAATTTTAATATATACAAAGCCTTTTTTTTTTAAAGTCACTCCTTTGGAACAAACCACTCCTTCAACCTTTTTTTAATTGTACAGACTTGTTCCATTTTCATGAATATCTAGACTTGGTGAGTGAAGCAACCTGATTGGCTTCCATCCAGCTGGTAGCATCTTGCAAGTGATAAAACTCCACGAAGGCGAAACCACGGCTTACACCTAGAGACAGCATTCAGATATAGACGGGATACTCGTGTTAGTCAGTTCCTTTATAACAGGTGAATCTCTCTCCCACTGCTTCAACACTGCGTGACAAAGCCAATTGGGAAGCAGCTTTACAAATGTGACTTGACTTGGGGATCTTCTTGATACTTTGCCATGGCAAGGAACCAAGCCGCCTGAACTAAATGCCATTCGATTTGATTCCACGCTTAAAAAGTAACCATGCAACCGATTACAAACAGTCAAACAAGTATACATCACTACTTACCGAAGGGAAAAAAAAGCCCCTAAAAACAAAGTTTTTAAAAAGGTCCTCAGGTGCTTTCTAACATCGTTTTCAAAGAGTCACATTCCTTAGCCATGGCAAACCTTTCATTCTGAATTCATGTGCTTGAAGACTGGGGAATATCAGGATGTTCTTTAGGGACTGAGGTGGGAATGGGGAAGAGAACCAGAACAGCAGGAACTAAGCAAGCTCTCACCTGTTTTCCTTTTCATCAGCCTCACGTCCGCAGGCTGAGGGCCTTCAAAGGATTCCATCATTTCTCGAATCTGCACAGGGTTTTACACATTTACTGTTAAAGCTTTAGCCACAAACCATTCCACACTAAAGAGAGTTCAAAGACTAGGGATTACATCAACTTAAGCTTATATTACTTAAGCTTAATTGGCCAAGCTTTTAAACTTCTATCATCAAAATGAAATTAGTCTAAAAATAGAACAAAAGAAGGGATGCTTCTCACAGAAACTGATGTACTATAATAGATCTGAAAGCCTTCTTTACCTGCTGATGGGGGATTTCCTCAAGTACAGCTACTTTATGTTGTGAGACACAGCCTTGCTTGTGGTGTGCTGACCCTCAAGCCTCCACCCACCCCCTCAGGCTAATCTTGTCCTTTATTCTAAAGGACCAGAGAGAAAAGAAAAAGATTTAAAAGAGGCAGATGATAGGTCATCATACTCTGAAGTAGAGTCTCTGAAGGAGACTAAGAAATCAATAGCCCCCAAACAAGGAATTCCCTTAAGATAAACCTTTTTTGCACAATGTCTTAAAGAAATAGTTTCCATACATTTTACATTAAAAAAAAAAAAAAAAAAAAAAAAAAA
>SJYA01002770.1:1515478-1639608 GCA_006410615.1 Neotragus moschatus
AAAAAAAAAAAAAAAAAAAAAAAAAAAAAACCTTGTAATATTCTTAGGCTCCTAGTAAATCAAAGTGAACATGAATTGGGCCTTAAGAAAGACTTCTGAAAAAAAATAAAAAGTAAAATAAATCAAAAAAAAAAAAGAGAAAGACTTCTGGCTGCTAAACTTATTACCAATTTCAAATCAAACCTTCACTGCAAAAGGCAAAATACATTAAAAAAGACATCAGTCTCTCCAGCAATCATACCAGGCAGCAATACTCTCAGGAAAAACACCAGGGACAAATTTGTAAGGGATTCTTAGTGGCTTCCCCATTTCATTATTACACGTAAAGGTTGCAGGATTATATAAAATCAATCCTCATTATTTGGGGTAGATTTGCCTACGAATTAAAATTCATTATACTCCAAATGAATACTACTTGCGCTTTCAAGGTCATTTGCAAACATGTGCAGAATAGTAAAAAATTTGAGTTGCCTGATGCACATGTTCCTGGCAGAGTATGCTATGCTTTGTATCAGCTTTCATGTTGAAAACAGATGTCCTTCTCCTAGTCTATTTAGTGGCAGGTATTTCATATTTTTGTACTTTTTGTGGGCGATTTCACTGTTTAAAATGGCTCTCCAGGTGTAGTGCTAAAGTGCCGTCTAGTGTTCCTAATGCAAGAAGGAAGGCTGTGATGTACTTCACGGAGAAGATATGTTAGAAACGCTTCCTTCAGACAGGAGTTACAGTGCTGTTGGCTGTGAGTTCAAAGCGAATGAATCAAAGTATATATTAAATAAGGCACACTTAAACAGAAATATACACAAAATAA
Source organism: Neotragus moschatus (assembly GCA_006410615.1). Classification (NCBI taxonomy): domain Eukaryota; kingdom Metazoa; phylum Chordata; class Mammalia; order Artiodactyla; family Bovidae; genus Neotragus; species Neotragus moschatus. The sequence continues at coordinate 1,516,290 of SJYA01002770.1, forward strand.
GGCTATAGACTGATCTGTTAATGAAAATGTTGTGACCAGAGGCTTATAGGAATCTAGGCTTTTACCTCCCCTAAGAGCATGAGTCAATACTCCCAGTGGCTTTGGAGACTACCACAAATAGGGAGTATGTAGAAGTGTTACATCAAGCCAGACCCGATCACCTGACTCAAGTTCATGCTTGGCAACATAGTTACTGAAAACTTAGTTACCAGAGTAACTAAAGACAAACTATGAATATAGTGATACAGTAACGCACATAGTAACAAAAATAACTAAACATAGTTACTCTAGGAGTTCATATGTCAGTGAGGGGATTACAAAGGACAAATGATGATGAAAAGTGATAAATTGAAGTTCATTCAAGAGAACACTATAATTTTAAAATGCTTTTAAAGGTCCCAATATGAGGAGGCTTCCCTCATAGCTCAGTTGGTAAACAATCTGCCTGCAATGCAGGAGACCCAGGTTCAATTCCTGAGTCGGGAAGATCCTCTGGAGAACAAAATGGCAGTCCACACCAGTATTCTCATCTGGAGAATCCCAAGTACAGAGGAGCCTGGGAGCCTCCATGGGATCGTAAGAGTCAGACACAACTTAGCAACTAAACCACCACCAAAGAGCCCAATAAGCCAATTTCCCACAAATACTGCACACATTTGGGGAATCTCAGAAAGTCTACTTGGAAAAACCCGCCTTCTTATGGTAAGCACTTCTAGTTCCCTGAGAAGCCGGAAATAAACAAGAATTACAATCTTGTTTCATTACCAGAAGGTAGGGCCCCCAGGGTCAGCTAGGGCATTGCTCTCCCCATTGCCACCCACTTCTGCAGGTTTCAAGGGCCACAGGCTTAACAGACTCAAGGGAACAACATGATCAACAAGTAAACTTTCCTCAACTGACTCCTGCAGGATTTCTTCTATCCCCTATTCTACATGCCCATGGCTACTGCTACCTGAGCTCAGCTCTGCCTTCCTTCTAGCCCCTACCACTCCCTGACTCTACCATTCAAACCTGCACAGCTTGTGTTACCAGGCAAAAACTTCAGCGGCTTTAACACTTAGCTGGGCTTTCAAGGATTCCAGCAGTGGCCCCCAAATACGCTTTTCTCCTGCCAAACATCTTTGATTTCAGTCAAATCAAGCAGTTAGGGCCAGTCCACACCTTATCTTCAGTTCTCCACCAGATCAAAATATTTTCTATCTCTCAAGAATGAGCTCAACTAACAGCTCCCCGGAGCTCTTCCTTATCCTCCACCAGTAACAAAGCTCCCTTAAGAAGCCTTGAGTTACTACTCCACAGAACTACTTTCCACAAGACCTCTTTCAACACTTATCCGTTTCTACTCTACATTGCCTTCATTATCTGTTGACTTTAGCTATTATCCTTCAGCTTTTATGAGGCAGGATCCATGGTTCTGCAGTTTAACAGTACACAGTGGAACGTGTGTTTTGGAACACAAATAAATACCCACTATTAACTCAAACATCCCATCTCACATTTTGTCACTTCCAGCGTTTTAGAAGACCAAGGCTGTGTGAACTCAATACAGCTCTAAAATTCTTAGACTATTACCTTGAATACCCCAAGACAACAGATACTGGCAAAATGCTATGATTTATATGGTTTATAAAATATATTTCAAAACATCACATTCATTTTACAGACATTGGCTGGGCAGCCTCCTGAGTTCAAGGGTTCGGGATACACATAAGGAATTCTGCCTGGGGATGTCCCCGGTGGTCCAATGGTTAAGAATCCACCTTCCAATTCAGGGGACATGGGTTTGATCCCTGGCCTGGGAACTGAGATCCCATATGCTGCAAAGCAGCTAAGCTCACGTCCACAACTAGACAAGTTAAGACTCTGTGCTTCCAATCCAAGGGGCACAGGTTCCCTCCCTAGTTGGGGAACTAAGATCCCAAATGCCCACACAGCACGGCAAAAAAAAAGGGGGGGCGGGCATGGGGGCATATTGGTAGAACAATGAACATGTTCAAAATCGCCTGCAGTAGAAGCCAAATGGTGGATGGGGCTAGAAGGAATGGGGTGAAGGCCAGAAATAACAATGGAAACCAGGCAGTGCCCAGTATACCAAAGCCATAGTTGGTCAGTCTGAGAAGGGGAAAGCCAGGCTTGTCAAAAGGCTTTCCAGAGGTTTCAAATGGATAATATAATTTCCAACAAATCAAAGGATGCTGAATCATTAAAATGTTCTTATGGATATAATCTCAGTGAATAAGTGACCAGTTCAACAAAAATGTACTGACTACCTTCTAGGAGTTATTATTTAAAGAATAAAAACTGTTCCCTGTGGTTCTGAAAACTATATATTGAACTTCAAAGTCTAAATACAAAGATTATCTATGAGCTAAGTTGAGAGAACTTCATCCTAATTATAAAAAAAGGTACTTCACTAGATATTAGTTTGAGCTAAAAAGAACACAAGAAAATAATGGTAGAAGCTCAGAGTCTGTTGGGCCTACTGATGGCTCATTAGAACAGTTGGTCCCCCTTACATCGCTCTCCGTGATGGTGATGGGAAGGCCACGAAGCATGATGGTCTTGCTCTCCCTCTCATCACTGATGTCATGCCTATAGTCATGTTCACCATAGTCACCATCAGAATGGTAGCCATCTTCGGATCGGTCACTGTTCCTTCTTTCACGTTCTCTCTGATTTACAATGAACAAAATTGTAATTCAAATCACACTGGGCTTTTTATACCCTTTGATCCACTCCCTCCACTCCTAATAATTCATCTTTAGGAACAGAGATAATACACAAACTCCACGATGATGTTCACCATAGTGTCTTCTAAAATAGCAAAAAAACAAAAACCCCCAAACCCGGCAACAATCATTTAATTTCAGGAAGAATGGTTTAACAACTCACCGAACAGTATATCAACACACAAACAGTATTACTTGTTAAAATAAGATTATATGCATAAAAAAGAAAAAAAAGTGCCAAATTACATGGGTAGCAGAATATTACTTCTAAACAAAGATGATGCATATGGAAAAAAATATGAAAAAGCTACACTACAGTATTAAACTACAAGTTTCAGAAACTATCTGAGGCCAAGAGATGGTATACAATTATGCCCCAATTGCCTCATCTTTAAAACGGGTAGAGTAACTACATTATACAGTTGTAGTGAGATCTGAATGAGTTCATCTTAGCCATGTGCTCAAAAGAGTGCCTGGTGAGCCCTATGTAAACCCTGGCCAAGAATTCTGACTACAAGTCTCTGTATGTCTTTGAGAGTTATAGCTGACTAAACAGATTTCAGAATACTCAAGTGTTTGAATAGAACACTCCTCCTGTGAGATTCTCACACTTGGTATACTTATTTCATAATTCTAACAACTCCAAAAATATTTGCTGGTCACTCACCTCTGGACTGTCATAGTCTCGGTAGTCGTCATATCTATCACCCCTCCGATCATCACTAGATCTTTTGTAATCTGAGTCCCTCCGCCTGCTTCTGGATTCACGCTCATCACGGTCATCCCTGTCTATGATGGAACCATATCTTCCACTGCGCTCCGTTCTACTCACTCTGCCAGGGAAGAAAATTTTCCTTTATTCTTAAGTAAATCACATTTTGTCCTTTTAGAAAACATAGTTGAAAAAAATTTCAATTCACATTTTGGTTTATAAGGTATCCAAACAGTCCAATGCATCCCTTAAAATTTATCACCAAATAACAACTTACAATTGAGACAATTACAGTTGAGACAGGTTGTCTGTCCATGTTTATCCTGCATTTCCCCAAGCCTGTGATCTACATATCACTCCTTTCATCTCCGATTTCAGATCTTACTGATCAATTTAAATAGGAGGAATGCAATTACAGTTGTTCCTGTCAGGGACTGTTTCCAGGACCCGCTGCAGATACCAAAATCCATGGATGCTGAAGTTGCAGAGTAAGCCCTCTGATATACCCAGTCCTGCATCTACAGATTCAATCAACCACAGATCATGTAGTACTGTATTTATTGAAGAAAATCTGCCTGTAAGTGGACCTGCACAATTTAAATCTGTGTTGTTTAAGGGTCAAATGTATTCTCATTTCATTCAGTTGCAAAAGAAAACATATCCTGACTCATCCACTCTGAAGGGTATTCTTACTACTGAGAAATGGACCACTGAACTGGATGAGTTAGTTTTTCTTTTTTTCCCTGTTAGGCAGTTAACCAAGTTCAATTGTTATAATAAATAGCATCATCAGAGAACACTATTTCCTATAACATCTGATTTATTTTTCATTACTGGGCAGCACTGGGCTTTACAGGAAAATCTAATAACAAAAGGCTTAAACTCATTGGACCACAGATACAAAAAGTTCTTTTTTAAAAAATTAATTTATTTAATTGGAGGCTAATTACTTTACAATATTGTATTGGTTTTGCCATACATTTACATGAATCAGCTATGTGTACATGTGTTCCCCATCCTGAACCCCTCTCCCACCTTCCTCCCCATCCTACCCCTCAGGGTCATCCCAGTGCACCAGCCCTGAGCACTCTGTCTCATGCATTGAACCTGGACTGGCAATCTGTTTCACGTATGATAATAAAAACATTTCAATGCTGTTCTCTCAAATCATCCCACCCTCACCTTCTCCCACAGAGTCCAAAAGAGTGTTCTATACATCTGTGTCTCTTTACAGTTCTTTGATAAATTGTTTACCAGATTCATAAAACTCTGTGTAAGGACAAAATAAAGGGAAGGCCTTTTAGGGCATCATTNCTCAAATCATCCCACCCTCACCTTCTCCCACAGAGTCCAAAAGAGTGTTCTATACATCTGTGTCTCTTTACAGTTCTTTGATAAATTGTTTACCAGATTCATAAAACTCTGTGTAAGGACAAAATAAAGGGAAGGCCTTTTAGGGCATCATTTAGAGTATACAAATTTAATAAAAAGTGAATGATAACAAACATTCCAGGGCAATTTCACAATGTAAAGTATGTGAATGAGACCCTAAAACGGTAAATGTTTATTTGGAACCAAACAATGACATCATGTAACATGAACATTTCCTGAATCCCAGTGGGCCATCAGTTTGATCTCTCACTGGGACTGGATTCAATATTAAGGAGGCAGCTGGCTGAATAAGCAGAAGTTGTGTGTTTAAATCAAATGGTTTGAGTGGGAGACTCCACAGATGACACAGGAGCCAAATGCTCTCATCTTAATTCTGTTAATTCTTCAGCAGTTTTTCTTTCTTCTTTTTTAATGTAATTCATGGTCCAAAGCTTCTCAGCTCTATAATCTGGATCATCTTGTCATGGAGGGGATAATAATGAGAACTGGCCTTCACTGACTGCTTTCTACAGCCAGGTACTGTGCAAAGTGACAGGACAATTTCCTGCTTTCTGCCAGAGGCTGTTATCCACGCCAGGAACCTTCATGATCTCCTACTCCACCAAGCCCTTCTTTCCTTGATTCTTTCTTACCCTTCAGGCTTCACTTTAAGAGAATACTTTCTCCAGGAAGCTTTCCTGGCTATTTTCAAGAAAACACAGGTTCCTAAGTGTTTTGACAGCCCCCTCAACTTCTTTTACCACAGGACAGTTCACACAGTAATTTCATTATCTCATTAAACCATGTGCTCATGCGAGCAAGTATCATGAAAGTGCTCACAGAATGCATGACACAACACAGACTCAAATATTAGTACGGTAAACAATTTTCAACAAATAGCTCAGTCCCCATTGAAATGTTGAGATCAAAGGCATGTACAGTAATAACTTACCGTTTGTCTGAACCCATTGTTCTACTGAAGATCTAGGACACTGCTCCAAAAGGTTCAAATTTGCTTTCTTCTAGGAGACAAGAGAGATCCGTTGCTGCAAATCTGGGAGATCACCTAAGTCCTGTTTGATAGCTGGGACACCACTGAGACTGGAATTTCCTCAAACCATTAACAGTGATGATCTAAGGTTGAGGGGTGGGGACCGACTGTCAACATTAAAATCAAACGATGGTTTTGTTAACAATAAGCATAGCAGGAAGGTGAGCAGAGTTAAAAATATTAGATTCCATATTCAAACACAAACCCATAAAAGGATGCAAGCAGAAGATGCCTTCCCTGCTCCCACTGTAGGATTACAAAGCAAAAAGGGCACAGCTGCCATCAGCTTCCTGTGTTCTGAATCAAAGCAACTCCAATGGGGTAGTTGAGCCTTAAAACATTAACCAGTGTCTTTATTAATTCAAAGAGCAAAACAAAATTCAAAAATTACTCATGAAAAATTTAAAACCTTTCAGAAAGCTGATGCTGGGCTAACTGAAAATCGACTCCGTTTAAAACGCAACGGCAGATCCAAAGCTATATCAAACAAGAGTAAACCTCCGTACGACTTAATTCCCAGGTAACAATAATCACCACAGGTCCCTCAGCGAGCCAACTTGGCCCCACTGCGCACTGACGGTGGTAAAACATCACACAACTAGACGGCCTTCGATGCTTGCGAGGTCTGAGAAAGTAGTTACAGCCGTCCCTGGCGCCTGTTCTAGGCAGGCGCTCAACGAACATGTGAATTAACACAGGGAACAGAACCATCAGGGAGGAACAAGGGGCTGGGCAGAATCCCTGCTGCAGCCCCTCAACGCCTAGGCACTGCCCAGACCCACCTCCGTGGGGAGTCGCGGGTGAGATGGCGGCGCCACTGACTTCGCGACCGACTCAGGCGTCCAGCTTTCTCTTCCTGCTTGCACTTGCGCCTCCCGACCCCCAAGAGGTTCCCAGCCCCAGATCACCCTTCACCGAACAGCTTTCCGGAGAGAGTTGATTCAGGCGAACCTGCGGAGCTATGGCGGCTAGAGACTGTCAGGGCGCCCCTGAGAAGTATCTGAGGGACAGACGACTCCTTGCTCAACTTGGCCTGGGAGTTGGAGACACGTCCCGGGAGGGGCACACTCACAGCTCCAAGAGAAGACGGCCTCGGGCTGGCCGGGAGAACGCTCTCTGAAAGCTGACAGCGCTGGTGGCGAGGAGGGGCGCGGCCCTCCAATGCTTCGGGTAGCCCTTCGAGATCGCGCTGGGGCTGAAAGGACGCAGCTTGAGGCTGACAGGGAGGCTGTACAGGGCCTGCCACAGCAGAAGGAACCGCCAGTCATTACGGGCGGCCGCCGCACTTACCCCTAGGAAGGACGGAAGTAGCAGCAGTAGCAGTTTACGCCAAGGAATTCCAACAGGGTACGGCCGCTTCTCAAAATGGCGCCTCCGCCGACGGCCGTCTCCTACCCACAGTACCTCGCGCCTATCCCCTTCCCCCACCACACGTTTTCTAAGGAGGCGGCCAATCCACGAAGGTGTCTGGCTGCGCGAGGGCTGCTGGGAACTGTGGTCGCTAGGGCAGCACGTCACTTAACTAGAGCCTGTGTCAATTTCCTACGTATTTCCCTTTCTTCAAAACCTCGGCCTTGTCTGCCTTTTCCAGATCCAGATTAGACCTCTTATCTTTATTAAGCATAGTAATTATTTCCCTTTGCTACATGGGCCTTAGTACAGTTTGTTTTCACTGACGCGATGTCAACCATCACATTTAATCTTACTTTAGAAGGAATGTAGGTTGATCACCTTTTGCATTATTGAATGCTATATTTTATTATTGGGCTGCATGTGGCTCAGAGGTTAAAGCGTCTGCCTGCAATGCGGGAGACCCGGGTTCGATCCCTGGGTCGGGAAGATCCCCTGGAGAAGGAAATGGCAACCCACTCCAGTATTCTTGCCTGGAGAATCCCATGGACAGAGGAGCCTGGTGGGCTAAATAGTCCACGGGGTCGCAGAGAGTCGGACACGACTGGGCGACTTCACACATGCTTCACAAATATCTATTTCCATCTTCATAACCTTTTGGGATGACTATTAAACCCATTTTGCAAGTAAGAAAATTGACGTTTCTGGTAATTAAGAGGTTTCTTTAAGGCAAGGACACGGGAAAGTTACTTTCCAGGGTTAACAGAACAGTTGAACGGCACCATCGACTCAATAGACATGACTTTGAGCAGGACATAGTGAAGGCCCGGGAGACCTGGCATGCTGCAGTCCAGACGACTGGTCGATTGAACAATTTAATAGTTAACTAATTGGTTGTCTAATGTGTATGCTGTGTTCAGTCATCCCCAAGGACTGTAGCCTGCTAGGCTCCTCTGTCCATGGGATTTTCCAGACAATACTGGAGTAGGTTGCCATCTCTTCCTCCAAGGGAACTTCCTGACCCAGGGATCGAACCCATGCCTACCTGTGTTTCCTGCACTGCAGGTGGATTCTTTACCTCTGAGCCACTGGGAAGACATCTCAAAATTAACACTGCCTGGGAATCATCCATGACTTTTTTCCCCTTGCACTCAAAACAAATTCTGTTGACTCTACCTTTAAACAGCTGCCTCAAATGCTGTTCTTCTAGTCAAAACCATTATCACTGTCCTTGTTTTAGAAACAGGTCACACTAAAAGGTTACACTATGGGTTCCATACTATAGTGGTGGAACTGGGATTTGAATTAGTAAATTTGGTTTGAGTCCATGCCTTCATCCACTAGAATGTAAACTCCAGAAGGGCGGAGACTTTTCTGTTTAGTTTTATATCCCCCAGTGCCTCTGCTGCTGCCAGGCACATGGTATACACTAATATTCATTGAGTGAATAAATGAATCCACTACCAAAATTAAAAGTGCCACATTTGCAGCAGAAGCAGCAGAGATGCTTCAGCAATTCGAGAGATATTTGGACCCTGACTCATTAGTCAAATGGTGGTATACCTATGTATCCAATTGACATAATTTGCCCACTGGTATTCTTTATAGATACAGTTTAAGGGAACTGATTTTTAAGGTCACATATACAAATTGAAAAACTAGACCATAACAATGCAGAGGAAGTATAATTATGGAAAATCAAACTTATACTCTTCTCTTTTTGGGTAAGAAGAAATCTTTCAAGAATAAGTAGAAGGATGGCAAGAGATTTCAAACCAGAAGCTTCAGATATACTAGGAAATCTTTTTCCGAGAAGAACATGTTTTAACTAAGGCTTATCTTTCAACTTCAAGGACATTAAGTGACTGACACTGGAAACTCTTTAGATAATTAAAAACATGCCTCACTTTGGCAGCACATATACTAAAATTGGGACGATAAATATTAGCATGACCCTTGTGCAAGGATGACACACAAATCTGTGAAGCATTCCATATTTAAAAGAAGAAAAAAACCCCAAACATCCCATCAGAATAGATGGAAAGGTAGAATCACTGGATTTCAGAATGGATAACTTTTCTCTCTTCTCCTGGCTCTATCTTCCTATCTATCTACCTCCCTCCCTATCTATTATCGACCTTTTGTTCCAGCTGCTGTAATAAAATGCCGCAGAATGGTTAAGTTGTAAACAAATTTTTTTCTTACAGTTGTGGAGGCTGGGAAGTCCAGGATCAAAGTTCCAGCATGTTTCGGTGAGAGCCCTCTTCTAGGCTGCAAAATTCTTGTATCTTCATATGGTGACTTCTGTGGAATTTTTTTCATAAGCGCACTAAATCCCATTATGACAGCTGACACCTCCACCTTCATGACCTAATTACTTCCCAAAGACTTCACCTAGCAATACTATCACCTTTGGTGTTAGGTGATAGTGGTGGTGGTGGGGAACACAAGCATTCAGACCATAGTCCTGCCTACACACACAGACTTTTCTACATTTTCATATGTATGTATGTATCTATATGTAGTATTCAACAGGATGACACCAAGTTAGAAGGAAAACTTAGTCTGACTAGTTCAGGAAAAGCTTGGACCAGCTTCCAAAAAGTGTTTGACCTACTCAACGAAGGTTGGACAGAGAGTAATGAGACATACCACAGATACACTTGTGACTATCAGTTAGACCAGAAGGGCTCTTGGAGTACATCTGTCTAGGGCGGAAAGATTCAAATGGCCCTTCTTCTAAAATGCTGCCCTAGTGGTAGCAAGGCCCAGAACTAGAGGCTCTTGATCCTGAAGCCAATGTACTCCTGCTTGTCTTCCTTTTTGAAGGGGTCAAAAGATTAAGAGAAAGGGGTTATTCTTGGACACAGCATAGCAAACTATTTAAATTCACATTTACTGTTGCTAGAAATGTTTATTCCTTGGTATACTCCTCCATCTCCTTACCTCTCCCACCCCTCACCGCTCATCCTGTCCAAAAATGCCAATACCCCTACTGAGATTTTTTTTTTTTAATAGAACCCTCCTTGGTCCTCCTTTATGCATGCAGATTCTCATTTGACCAAAGGTTGGCAAAAACCACAAGCCCTGGGCCAATTCTGGCTCGTGACCTGTTTTTGTAGATAAAGTTTTATTGGACCACAGCCAAAATCACTTGTATATGTATTGCCTGTGGCTGCTTTCTTACTATAGTAGACCTGAGTTAGTTGCAACAGAAATCCTATGACTTATAATATAAAGACTAAAATACTGACTCTCTGACTCTTTACAGAGTTTGCAAACCCCTACCTTATACAATCAAGATGTTCCTTCAAACATGCAGTTCTCTTCCTAAGAAACATTCTTCCTCTGAGATACTTGAAAAGTGCAATTCTTAGTGCCATATGCTCCCTTGAGATATTATTTTTAAGTTTTAATAGGTTCGCAAGATATAGCAGTCCTTTTAACTATAAATAATTTTTTTAAAAACCCTTTCCTTTGGAAGCAAATTCTGTGAAATGGTATGAGTGATATGGTGGGCAACAAAGAAAGATTTGAGAGGGCAGACACTTCTTTGGAGAATCCTAGCCATGGAGGGAAGAAGCTGGGGCAGTGGTTGCAGAGAAGTGGCATAATTCCCATTATGTTGGCATAATAATTCCTATTATGCCAGCTTGCTGTGGTGATCACAATGTGTGAAGCACTGAACACCCAGCAGACACTCAGAAAAAAAGGTGTCACAACACTGCCTCCCCCGACCACCAACAAAGTCAGAATAGCACTTCTAAAGGTCTAATGAGTAATAAACCCACATATGGAAATAGGTTCAGCCTTAGCAGTTACAATAATGAGATGCTGTTTTCACTAATTAGATTAGATCTGACAGTATTCATACAAGCCAGTGTTCAAAGGTCCCTGCAACCAATCCTCTCACACTGACAGTATGGAGTGTTCCAGGGCTCACTAAAGCCCTTGCTGCCATTTCAGCATCACTTCAAATGGGCCCACATCAAGGGATTCTCCCCCTCCTACCATTAGCCCCAACCCCCACCCATCTCTGGGATAAAAATTTAACCACCCTCCCCCCCAAAAAAAAAATCACATTGAAAAAAAGTTTATTTAAAAAAGTTCTAGCAGCAAGAACAGTAACAAAACAAAAAGAGAGACAGACAAACAAAACAAGAAGGAGGTTGTGTCCTATGGGACTTGTCTCCACTCTTTAATCGAGTTCTTTATACCGAGCAAACATGACTCTTCGCACAGCATCTCGGTAAGTCTCATTGGACTGTCTCTTGCTGGTTCTTCCTGGAGCTCCCACATTGGGACCCCTCATCCGACTTTCAGTCTGTAGAACAAAGACAAACATTGAAGTAGGCTCTGTAAATTAATTAGCTTCAGGGCTGGTCTTTAACATTTCTGGACTAGTAAGGAGAGCAAGATACAGGAGAATTTTTAAAGAATGCTTAATTAATAAACACTCAAGATGAATAAGAAGGATGGTGACACTATGACTTCAGGATTCAACACCAGAAATATGAGAAGCCAACCTCTTATACTTAGCATTTTCAGATGAGGACTAAGACAACACAAAATGGGCACTGTTCCCTTGTATTACCTTTTCTATCTTCTTTTCCTGAAACATGAGGGGTGAGGCCCTTTGTGAGAATCAGGACTAACATCATGCTCCTGAAACTTTAGCCATCAAAAACCTCGATGACAATTCGTCTCTGAGATGCCTTTATACCTTTTACTGCTGGTTCCTGATTCTTTTCACCAAATTATTCTTCACTCTCAAATGGCCTGATTCCCACGCTGCCCCATGTCTTACTCTTTGTAACAGTAAAATAAGCCCCATTCCAACTTCTCTCTCTGCTTCCCATCGCCAATCAAACTGCAAAGAGCCTAGCATGCCTAGCTATAACCTAGGAATAAAGACTGACAGCCTTCTCAGCTCTCAAGTTCTTTGCCAGTGGTGGAGAAAGCCCATCTAATAGGCTGGGACATAGTCGTGGGCCACAGAATGAGAGGAAGCTAGGTATACACCAGGTTCATGACAGCCCTAACAAGATGGAAACCATTTCACCTCCTCCGCCGAACCCAATCCTGGATGGCCATATCCGAGGCCTGCCCCCTTCCTCCAGCCAGTGGCCTGTTGGACATAGCCTCCTTTGCTGCTACTGTCGAGTCCTTCTTTACCAACAGGCTTACGATCGCTGCAAGAGAAGCATACATACTAAGACTCCAGTGATATGCTTGTGAACCCAATAAAAACCTCTGTCCTCTTGATTTGGACATGCCTTAAGATTATTAAACAGTTAAAAAAAAAAAAGTATTATACAGTATCTTTCACAGCCTGCTTTCTATGAAACCAGCTTTATCCTGGATATAGAGACTAAGACCTGACCCTGTTCATGGGGAAGGATGTGAGAATGATAATATGTCAACAGATGCTTATAGCACATTGAAGAGCTCAGCCATGGATGTGGCAGCAGTCCATATCTATAATGGAAATAAAAAATCACAAACCTGAAGGGGTATCATCACAAATGAGGAATTCTAACAAAAGGGTATACCTGAACAGGTTCTCAATGAATGATGAGCTTGTGAGCTAGAAAAAGCATGGGAGGAAAGGAGGACACAAGCATGGAGAAGTGAAAGAATACAACTTGTCCACAAGAGAAGCGGTAGGAGATGACCAAAGGCTGCTTGAGCCAGTCTATGAACAGCCATGAACATCATGCTAAATCATGACCTTTCCCCTAGAGGGATATTCTATCCTGGCTACTAGTTCTTTCACTTACCAATGAAGAGACCTGCCCAAATTTCACTAGGTCAACACCTTACTTAAAATCATTTCATAACCTCCTATTGCCCTAAGACAAAATCTTAGTAAGGTGTTCAAAGAGCATGAACTTCATGAACTGGACTGAGCCAGCCTCATCTCCTTGTCACTCAACCACATTTTCCCAGTATTCAGCCCATCAGGCTATGTACAACTTCTCAAATGCATCACGACCTCTCTTTCATCCATGAAACATGCAGTTCCCTGCAACTAAAATGTCCTTCCCTTCTTCACTGGATTTCTGTGTCTGCTCCATGAGACAAAATATCACCAAAGCCTTCCTTAGTCTGTGTTCAGACAGCCAAAGATAGTATTTATCTTATCCCCCCGAATATTCTTTGCACTTGGTGCAGTTTATCCGTACACAGTGGCTATCAAAAAATTTTATAACTCTGGACTCAAAACTTGGGAGCACTCTGACCATAAACAAGCACAGGAAGCTACAGATTATATATCACCAACCAACCACTTATTCAGCACTTATGTGGCAACCCATTCCAGTATTCTTGTCCGGATAATTCCACAGACAGAGGAACCTGGCCAGCTATAGTCCATGGGGTTGCAAAGAGTCGGACATGACTGAGTGACTAACACACATACACGTAAGGTTCCCTGTAGAAAAAGTCCAAGACTGTGACATTCTCATCAGTTTAATAAAGAGATACAGCATTACTGATGAGAAGAGAAAGGGTTCCCAACCACAGCCACTCCAGCCCTGGTTTTGAGCAGCTAAGCAGCCAATGATTCTTTCATGCAAACATATATACTGCCTGTGTTAAGACAAGTGGTCAAAAGGCTGGGGTGAACCTCATGCTCAAAGAGTTCAGACAGAACCTGCTCCCAATAACCTCACTCTCTGAGATCAGAAAAAGGCAGCAAGTTGGAAAAAGAGATCATTATGCCTTGAGGTGTAGGCTGAGTGAAGAGTTTCTAGTTTACCTGTCAGTTTCCCTGGAGTATTTAATGCGTTTCCTTTCTGGAGAATCCAAAGACTGGAGCTTTTCCCTGCGATCATTTCCTCTTTCTTTAAACCTTCCCTGTTGGTAAGGAGAAGAACAGATCTGAGATTTCTATCTGAGGGGGTTGGGGAGTGGGAAAGTTTCACTTTATTCTGGGTATTTCCTATAACGAGAAGGGAATTCAACTGGTAACTCCTGGAATCTCTCACTTTAAACATTCATGAGAAAGTAGTGGCTTCTCTTAACTGGTAAATTTGGGAAGAACAGGTTATCTTCCCCTCTTCTGAGGAGAAGACAGCCTCCACAGATGGATTCCTAACAATCACATAAGACCCGTCATAGGCCAGTAAAGCCTGTAGCTGCCTAAGTGAGTCCGCCTAATTGTGTGGTCTAAATAGCAAGTCCATTTGGCTCTTAGACTAAGCTATTTCCTCCGACTTGGCTTTTAACCGTAAAAGATGCTATTTCAGCAGCCCAAGCCAACAGTCTTTCATTGATTTTAAAAGCTGGGCAAGAAAGAGCAGTGTTATATGACTTACCCAGAGACCCTAACATTACTTTTGAAGGAACCAATTTTATTAAAGTACAATTTATAAATTTAAAAAATGCTACCACTTTAATGTAGTTTGATGAGTTTTGAGAAATGTACACACCATCTTTTGGGGCTTCTTCATTCTTTATCTTCAGCACAGCCTGCATATGTTATACTAGAAAACTAAAAGAACTGGGGTCAAGGGACTAACATGCTACCAAATCTTACCTCCCGTTCTCTCCTCTCCAGATAGGCTAACTCCTGCTCAGACTGTTTTATCTTTCGGTGGATTTCCAGGTTTTGCTGAGAAGAGAAGGAGTTCTTTGAGTGTAGGTCTACAAAAAGAGTGGTCCAAGCAATGTGTCTAGGCCTTTTCTGATAGCTGTGTTAGGACTGTGGCTCCTTTCACTGGCCAATTCTCCTAAGTAATCATTGTACTATGGAAGCAGCAACCCCTAAATTTTGCATTAACCTCACCAATGGGAACCATGTTCTGACACAAAGATTAGTTCCATGTTGTGGCACAAGGCAGAATGTTATCCTACTTCTCCCTGAAATGTAAGACACAAACCTGGTTTTTATCTCTTTATTCAAGGTAAAAATGGGAGAGGAGACTCTGAAGACTCCACTGAAGAAAACCAAATACCCACACGCTCTGCCTACCACCACCATCACCAGCCATCCTGACTCTAGTCACTCTTTCACACCCAGAGAGAAACATGAAAAGGAACTCCAAGGACACAAAACAACAGATTGCTCTGAGAGTCCCGTACTCCTTGAGGGTACCCCACTCATGTGTGGCCTCACTACACAATGCCCTCTGGAATATATAAGAAACTTAAGATGTCTACATGAAGATATGGCAGAATGTGACTCACCTTTCGAGAAAATTGCACCCTGTAAGAGCTAGATGGAACCAGGTAAAGCCACCAAGTGTCAGAGAAGTAAAGGGCCTTTACTGAAGACCAACTGTGAGGTTAACAGTAGAGCTAAGATGAGAAACTCAGCAAGTGAGTGTCCTTTTCCATGACCCCTGCTCCTCCTGACTTCAGCACAGCCTCTATCCTTGGTGCCTCAACCCCAGACATACTGCTTGCCTTGTGTCTATACACTGAAGTTTTCTGAAGCTGGGCACAGTCTTAATGCAGAGCCACTCATGAACAAAAAGTTGGAAAAACAACTCATTTTTGAATTAGAATAATTTAATTAGAGGAGCTGGGGAAGAGACAGGGTGAGAAGGACAGCATAAGCTTCTTTTTACTGTAATGCTCAACGATGACAGTCAAAGTTCAGAAGGCCAGGGCCCATTCCCTAATACCTTGTGCAGATCTGAAAGCTGCTGGTGTTTGATTAAAACTTCTTTATTGGGAAATTGCCTTCTGCAGAGCAGGCAAGCCAGTTTATTCCAGTCAGTGAGTTTGTCTTCTTCATTCTCCTTCTTGGTCAGCTCCTCCCGCTGCGGGGGCTGTGCTGTGCGGGGCTGTGGAGGAGGGGTCTGCTCCTCCTCCTCTTCCTCCTCATAGTCACTGTCTCCTCCATATTCACCCAGGAGGCCAATCAGAGGGTTTACCATCTTAGGCTGGAAGGAGAAGGCCAGGGATTAACACAACCTCAACCTGTATTTGGGGCGTGTTTTCTAGATATTCTGATATGGGCATCTCATTTCTTCTCTTCTGCTTTGGATAATGAACTGGGTTCAAAACAGGCCCACTGACCACATTGTTCATCTTCCAGATGGAAGCAACATGGCTTGAGTTTTGATTTTTCTCCTTGTCCACTGACATAAGCCAGAAAGGTTCCCTTAGAAGTGATGCTAGCAATAGAAGAGTGATGAGAAGGAAGAGAAATGGAAACTCACATAGCCCTCAAAGAAAGACTTTAAAAGTTACAAGTTACTTTTAAAGACGCAGAGTCATTGTAACCCATGGACAAAAGACAACTTTCATCGAGGCCACAGAAACTCCTATAGCAAGAGTGATTTAGGAGACGGACTAAAACTAACGAAAGGATAAATACCCAGGTAAACAGATCCAGTTGCTGAATAAGGTAAAGACAAAGGCAGGGTTAGGATAGACATTCCAGTGAACCGAATCAACAGTGTAGAGCAGCAAAAGGTATTTATCATGAGTTTATAGAAAATGTTAAATAATGATACATGATCATTGGCCTAGCATCAAAATAACTTTTGATTACCTTGAGACTATCACTTTTAAGGTATCTAAAAAATGGGTACCAGTGTTAGCCTTGTTCACTCTGGCAGGCAAATGATAAAAATGACATATGCATGGACTTGACATTTAAGATATTTTCATGCAGCATCAAAAAGTAGAGAACATTAAGGCCAGGAAAACATGTTTCCTTGGTCATTTAGAAGAGACGAATTAACAAAATCAAGATTCTAACTTAAAAATGGCTGGCATTCTCTGGTCTGGTAGGAACGGCAAAAGGTAGAGAGAAAAAGGACAGAAAACGGTCTCTGAGTCTCAAGGAACACTCCTACTAACAGACAGGAAAATGTAGCTCATGTTTACACTCAAGAGGAGTCCTTGTCTGTGAGACACAGAGAACTACAGGACCAATACCGAAGTGAGTCATCAACCTTTGAACTTTCTTTCCCATTTGCAATCAGCCCCAGCCCTAGCCTAGCACATCAGCTTAGCCTTACTGGTGGAGGACTCTCTTCCTTCTTCACAGTAGGAGGCAGAGGCTTCTTAAACACATCTTCTGGGGGAGCTGTCCCCTCACTGGCATTTTCCTGAAACTGATCAAAATGCCAGGTAATTTTTATATGATACTCATAAAAGCTGGGTTTAGAGTTCACCTGTTGAAAATGAGCCTGATTTTCCAAACCTCTTAATTTGTCAATTATCTGTGATACTACTACAGTGATTCCAAAACAAAAAAAGGTTTAAACACATCCCATTTAGTATATATTGAGTGATTACTCTATGTCAGGTACCAGATGGTGCACTTATATACATTATCTCTTTCAGCCTTTACTACAATTCTATCTAGAAAGATATATACATTTAGTGTGTACTGTGGCGAAAAGGAAGCAGGATTCACAAGTCCTCTTACCCGCGTGACTCCTCGGTCTTTTTTCTCCTTGCTGTCTCTTTTAGATGTTTCCTTCTTGCTACTTGACTTTCCTTGACTACTGGGTTTCTTCTCCTTGATATCTTCTTCCTCAGGGGACCCAGGATCCTGGGGTACATAGACTTCTTGCTGCAAAACAGTTAAGTCTATAGAACATTTCACTTTCCCAGAAATTACACGTCTAAGGAGCACAGTTCTCTTCTGAGGGAAAGAAACAGCTTTCTCTCTCTTGCCTAAGAGGAGAACATATCAAACAACCTAAAAACCCACTCCAGGGGTCAAGAGGTAGCCGGACCACTCACTGTCCATTTTCCCAAGAGCGGCACTGTTCTCACCTGTAATGTCACAAGGCATTGATTTTTCTATATACACAACAGTTAACATGAAGATTACCNAAACAGCTTTCTCTCTCTTGCCTAAGAGGAGAACATATCAAACAACCTAAAAACCCACTCCAGGGGTCAACAGGTAGCCGGACCACTCACTGTCCATTTTCCCAAGAGCGGCACTGTTCTCACCTGTAATGTCACAAGGCATTGATTTTTCTATATACACAACAGTTAACATGAAGATTACCATCTTTAAAATCCACCTACATAATTATAACTCAATATAAAACCAGGACATTTAAAAACACCAAAAAAAACAAAACATACACACCAAAATAAGGACTTCCCTTATGGTCCAGTAGTTAAGAATCTGCCTGCCAATGCAGGGGACAAAGGTTCAATTCTTGGCTTAAGAAGATCCCACATGCTGAGGAGCAACTAAATCCATGCGCCACAACTACTAAGGCCATGATCTACAGCTTGTGAGCTGCAAATGCTGAAGCCCCATGCCTAGAGCCTACACTTGGCAACAAGAGAAGCCCCTGCAATGAGAAGCCCACTCGCTGCAACAAAGTATAGTCCCCACTCACCACAACCAGAGAAAAGCCAGTGCAGCCATGAGGACCCAGCACATCCAAAAATAAATAAATCAACCTTAAAAAAAAAATAAATATAAAAGAATGATTTACAAAATAACAAAGCCCCAAACTCACCTGTGTATTGGGGTCATAATAAGTTCCTGCCAAGGGATCATAATAGTAGCCAGTAGCAGAATCATATATGTAGCAGTCAGATGAAGCTAGAGGGAATAAAACCAGAGCCAGTGTTAGTCCCTGTCCAAAGAAGCCCTTGCTGGGGACTCGTCAAGAACAAACTAAGAAGGAGGCTGGCCAATGGAAAACCTGTAGATGGAGCTCTCTGAGTGAGCACCCCTTGTCTCTTGCCAACTTTGTGACCATCAAGATTTCAATTAATGGGGAATCAAACTAGAAAGAACAACAGAAATAAGACAAAGGTTACTCACACTGTTGTCCTTGTCGATTTACATCGGAAGACCAGTCTGAATTTCTGCCACCTCCCCGCCTATCTCGGAAATATTTTTTACCCTATCACAGAAAAACAAGTTAAAATTATGGAACTTCGGATAGCCATTTACCTTAACAATCACCCATTAGAGAGAAATGAAGGTCACTTTTTCAGTCACTTGAAGATCTTAACAAAGCACTCCCCAGCTGCTGAAGCCTACCTGATAGCAGTGCACATGGTCAGAATGGTCCCCAGAATCATTTCTGCAACAAACAACACAACATGTCTTAAGCCTGCAAGCCATTTGAGGGGTGCCCAACCCTAACAGATCTGCTGAGAAACTCTATTCCCCCCGTGGCACGCAAAGGAATCAACCAAGGTAGCAGGTCTGGTGATGTAGAGACTCCTGAAGGGAGAAGCAGCGGGACTCCTGTATAACTATCTGCTGGAGGAAAACAGCAATTGAGTTGAGGGTACCAGAACAGAGCTGCCCCCTCCCTGTAAGCCTGCCTCTCTGATGCTGCCACTTCCCAGTTACCACTTCTGGGTCAAGATGAGTGAAGGAGTAAAGAAGAATAAGATTTCCCAGCACTATGGGGGTGTGAACAAAGTCAAGACAGCATTTTCTTAGGATTCCAGGCAGCAAGGATATTTTGCAATTTTTTTTTGCACATCCAAGGCTGTACCATCACCTGGGGCCCAAAGAGACCAGAGAGTTAAGAGGAGAAAAAAATAAATACTCAGTACTATTATTTAAAAGGAAAAAAAAAAAAAAATCTAGAGAAAGAACAAGGCAAGCTATAGAAAAGAAAATATACATGTGAATCTGAAGCAACTCACACTGGGAAAGCATGCTTTACCATCTGTACCTCCAGTCAGAGCTAAGAGCTGCCTCCCAAACATCTGAGTGGGGTAACACAAAGGAGTCCCATCCCTCTGCTTTACCTTCGCTTTCCAGTGGCCAGGTTTACAGCTACCATTTTCCCAGCAATGCTAAATGGTGGATCAAGGTTCTGCAAGATCTTCACTACTCGAAGAGCTTCCTGGGGAAACAAAGACTCATTTGAACCCAAAGAGAGAAAGGACATGTCCTATGAAAGAAAATTGAACACAGATTTTCTTTCTCAAAAAAAAAAAAAAAAAACCAAAAAACACTTTATTAAACATTATGTTCTGGTCATAATTATAACACTAAGAGTACACTGGCAAAAATAAGCAACCCTTAATGAAGCGTTGATCAGAATAATGGTCAGTGTAGCCATCAGTTCTTAGTATTAATTTCAAAAGTTCAAATCCTTTTAGTCTGCAACTGTCACTGCATCAGATCCAGTTTACAAAGTCTCTTGTGATTTTTTTGAGTGCAAAACATAATTTTCATTGCTACCCTCACATTACTTACATGGAAAAGAGCCCCACAACTAGAAATTCAAGGCACAAAAATCTACAAAGCAACACTCTGAGGAAAAAGGGTGAATGTTCTGTTACCATCAAACATAAAACTATGACTGGTCAAAATGATTTTAAGAAATTAGAAAATTCAACAAAATCTTGAAAAGGTTCAGTACTCAGATTTTCTAAGTGACTAAGCTGTCACTTTATTTTAACTGGAAACTGAAATGCCACCAGACAAGAAATAGACCTAGAAAGCCACTCAGAGTTCCAACTTTCTAGGGCAGTCACTTCACCTGAATGAGCCAAAGAAAACAATAACAGGGGTTATGGTACCAAGTGGCACATGACAATTTTAAGGAGCAAGTCCTTCAAACCTTCTTGAGGTTTCCATAGCCAGTTGTTCCTAGGCCATCCTGGGATGAAAGGAGAGGGTGAGGGGCCTGGGGGATGGGGGTGATGGACAACTGCAACTCACTGCGTGGGAATCCAGGTCAATAAAGCCATAGGTGTGGCCCATGTGCCCTGTTCTGTTCTTGATGATACGGATGTTGGCAGTAGTAAGGCGGACATAGGGCTCCAGCACTTCCACTATCACCTCAGGTGGAGTGGAACGATAGATGCGTTTTAGCATGATTGCTAAACAAACCAAGCACAAATGGGAGAGGAGAAAGGAAAGAGAGAAAGGTTTACAATTTTGAAGTCTTCAGAGTTTGAGTGTATTTTTTTTTTATACTGCAGATGTTACCCTGCTCTACCAAGGGTGATTCTATAATAGAATGCTAGTCAAATACTTCACACTTTTCTTCACAATACTTAGAAATCTAAAGTTATGGCTTGCTGCATTTGAATAGCAACTTGTTAGTTGGAGGATACAGATTCTGTCAGCGAGGCCTGCAAAAAACAATAGCGTCTATAATCAGGTTGAGCTGTTTTACTAAGGTGTAGAAAGTCTGGAGAAGGGAATGGCAATCCACTCCAGTATTCTTGCCTGGAGAATTCCATGGACAGAGAAGCCTGGTGGGCTACAGTCTGTGGGGTCGCGAAGAGTCGGACACGACTAAGCGACTAACACACACACAGGAAGTCACAGTACAGTCATCTATGCTCCAACCGTGGTGGTCACAGACTGGTACACGCCCTGACAAACCACTTACTTTTGCTTTCCCCATCCTGGCGTGTCTCCCCAGACCATGGCTCCTTCTCTCGGTCTCTTCGGAAGGTGAGCCCTTCCCTTCGAGAAGGCAGATACCTTTCTGATTCTCTCTTTTGATGTCCCAAGCGTGATTCTTGTCCTTCTTCCCTCTTCTTGGGTTCAGATTCCTTATCGGTTGACCTTGAGGGTTGGCTGGCTTGTTTTTCTGATAGTGCTGGTATGGATGTTTTCTGAGGCTGGGGGTAGGTTACTAATTCTTGCTTAGCTTCTGTCATTAGATGAACAGAAATAGAAAGAGACTCTCCAACAGGTTTTAATCCCCCAAACACTACTCTTGTGGTTCCTCCTTACTTGCCAACAAATACTCGCACTAGAAATGTTTTTATTTTTGTTTTTTTTGGCCACAGTGAGTAGCATGTGGGATCTTATTTCCCTGACCAGGGACTGAACCTGTGCCCCTGGCAGTGGAAGCTCAGAGTCTTAACCACTACACTGCCAGGGAACTGGCTTATAACCTGGCAAGCCATACAGCTTGCAGGATCTTAGTTCCCTTCCCAGGGACTGAATCTGGACCATGACAGTAAAAGTGCCGAGTCTTAGCCACTGGTCCACCAGAGAATTCCCTGGAATATTTTTTAAAGTAAAAAACAAAAACAAAAACAAAAAAACCCCAAACCTACAAAAAAGTCCTCTGACAAACTTTAAGGACAAAGGCTAACAAGACAGTAAATAGAACAGTTTAAAGAAAAAACTAAGTATTTAAAAAATGTTATCTTATGAGTGAGTTTTTTATCACCTCCCCAACATTTAAATCTTTCAGAGACCCTGGACTTTACTATTATAACCACTGATAAGAACAGATCTGAGGAAAAAATTATTAAACATATGGTCTTTCCAGGAGTTTGCTAGAAACATTTATGTCAAATGTACTATGCCTAGGAGTCTTTCTTTTTCCAGTGTTATGGTACTAAAATAGCTGCTCAAATTCTCTAAGACTAGACACCCTAGTCTCCTGCAAAAGTAAGAAGAGACCCACCTGTACAATGCTCATTTATATGCCAATAACTATAATAGGTAAACGTCCTTCAAAATATAAATGATTCATTTCAAATCTCTTTCTATATCAGAATAATGTGTCCAGTTAATTGGGGGCATTTTTTTTTTTTTTTAACAGTTAATTCATTCTTAAGGGAAGTCATGTGGCTCAAAAAGACATTCTATGGGAGCAGTGCAGAGATTACTTAACAGTGGTGACAGGCGACTAGTGAATGCCTGCCACATATGTTTCTAGCTTAAAGCTGTTTCAACCATCCTAGTGGTATGGTGCTCAAGGGTTTCTACAACCCATTTATTCATTTGTTAGACTGAAAAGATGATTTTATGGAGGGAAAACACAATTTTGTATAACTGGAGTAATACAGCAAGCTAAAAATCTCCCACCTGTCGATAGGAAAGTTATTTACTCACCTTCCCACATGCCAGTTTGGTCTCTAGAGCATATACAGCCTCCCCGCAAAGATTTTCAGAACACCTGCTTCATAGCCCTCACTTGAGAGCAGAATCTCCACTACAGGCCAAAAGCCCAGCTAAAAAATTCTTTGGAGGCACACTAAAGTCTAACCTTGGAACAAACAAATCTTTTAGAAGACTACCAGGATCCCAGCACTGAACTGTATTTTACTGTCAGGTACTAGCTTTCCTTACAGGATAATATCAGAAAGAGGCACATAACAGTCATTGTTACAGGACTACTGTTATAGATGCCTTTGACAGACTCTTAAGGCTGTTTGCCTAGAGATTCTCAGGAGAAATTAACTTTAAAATCAAGTCACTGAGAAGCTGGTAGGTTTATCACTATAAAAATAACACATACTCTCAATCCTGATTTTGTCTTGTTTATACTTTTACTGTTACTTTAAGGAATGTGTTTGTGTTAAGATCCTCAAATGTTTAGAAGGTAAATGAGAAAGCAATAACAATAGCAAATTGTCCCCAATAGGGTGGAGGGGTCACATGGATGAATGCCATGTAGACTTTTCCTCAACCTAATATCCTTAAACTGTAACAATATTCTAAGTAACAATACTGCTGACCTATGGTCAGCTGCCCAGGCTAGGTAGCCCATAATCCATCTCCTGCCCTTGGCGGAACTCTGAGACCAAAACTATTTACTAACAGGTCACACAAAGTTAGCTATCACATTGCACTTTTAAGAGTTTTACAGATGAACTTGTATTCAGGGATGATGACTCTTTAAAGCCAAGGAAAGCAGGAAATTTGTCATGTTCAGTGTACAAAATAATAACTACCACCTCCGCCTCTACCACTCACCTTCCCTTGGGCACTTGCAAAATGAACATGAAGATCGGTGTCCACCAGTGCTGGCCTTACACTGCACAGGGAAAGAAAATAATTTGACCCAAAAAAAAAAAAAAAAATTTTTTTTTTAACCTTACATGTATATCTAACACAGTGACAACTGCCAAAAATGAAAGAAATAAGCCATATCCCAGATTCCCGTAAAACCTAACCATTCTGATATCCTCTACTCATCAGAGCTGGTACAGAATCCGGTGAGCTGCCTCTAACAGGGTATCTAGCTGGACCTTTGAGCAGCCCAAATGCCTTTGCTCTGGACAAAGATTTCTCCCGGAAGTAAACTTAACTAAGGAAACTGGACTATTAAGTGGTTTATAGGAGATTCTGTCCTAAGGCTGTGACTACTCAGCCTGCACCCAAAAATCTGATCCTGAACTGGTTATGATGGCCCGATTCAGGCTTGGCTGGAACTGAGTAAGAATTCAGTGATCAATTCCTTTCTCAAACCTTGATTTTAAAAAGGGCATGGAAGGAAGAGGAAGACCCACAGGAGCACCTCTGGTAGCTGTTCTGAGGACGTTAAAAGTGTTACAGAGCATTTACATGTATTATCTATTATATGTAATCTAGAGATGATTTAAAGTATATGAGGGAATGTGCCTAGGTTATATGCAAATACAAAATCATTTTATATAAGGGACTTGAGCATCTGTGGATTTTTTTTTTTTCATCTGTGGATTTTGATACCAAAACATAGGGGAATCTATCCCCTATAGATACTGTGGGAAGATTGCACAGCAGAGCTTTAAGTAGAGAAGTTATGATCCTAACCTAGGTAGCTATAGTTTAGATACTATAAAATTGATCAGTTTTAACTGTTCTATTCAAGGATTTCTAGTACATCTATAGTAAGATCATCACCAAAATTTAACTTTAGAACATTTTCTTCATCCCCCAAAGAAAAACCTAGTGCAGTCATCTTCCATTTTTACCTTCAGTACCACAGAATTGATCTTTTGTGTCTGGCATAGTATTTTTAAGTTCATTCATGCTGCAGCACTGATCAGTACTTCATTCCTTTTTATTGCCAAATAGTATTCCACTGTATGGTTATACAACATTTAGTTTATCCATTTGATGGGCATTAAGGTTGTTTCCACTTCTTGGCTATTATGACTACTACTGCTATGAATTTTTTTTAGAAGTCAGTGTATTTCACATCAGGCCAAAGATCCCATATGCAGGACTGACTGGCAGTTCAATCCTTCCAGAGAAGCACAAAAATTACAAAATTCCCCTGAAATAGCTAAAGGAGTGGCCTGATATTTTAGGGGACAATCTAACCAAGCCATTCTGCTCTTTCAAGCAACATCCTTGGCAACAGTTGTATAATTCTGACATCAGATACCAACATTTTTTTTCTTTTTTGCTGGTTAACAAAAAACAAGAGTTCAAAATTTTCTCTTTAATGCTAGCTCCCTCCAGCTCTGATTATAAAAAAATCACTCATAATTCCAAGATGTAGAGACAATCACTACATAAATGCAAAATGTTCTCAAAAGTCTAATGGCCTTTTTGCAGAAATGGAAAAGATGATCTTCAAATTTATAGGAAAGTGTAAAGAGACACCGAGTAGCCAAGACAATGAAAAAGAACAAAACTGAAGGACTCACACTTTGCAACTGCCAAAACTTACTACAGAGCTGCAATAATCAAAACAATGTGGTACTGGCATGAGAACAGATATACAGATCAACAGAATAAAACTGAGAGTCTATATAACTAAATCTATACATCTATGGGCAAATTATTTCCAACAAGAGTTCCATAACTATTCAATGAGGAAATAATAGTTAATTCAATAAATGGTTCACAGAAGACCGAATATCCACATTCCAAAGAAGATGGACCCTCACCTCATATCCTGAACAAAAATTAACTCAAAATAGATCAAAGGTCCAAATATATTTAAAAGCCAAATCTATCAAATTCTTAGAAGAAAACATAAGGATACATCTTCAAGACCTTGGCTTTAGCAATACTATTTTCATGATACCAAAGGGCAAGCAACAGAAGGGAAAAAAAAAAAGATGAAATGGATTTTATCAAAATTAAAATTCTGTATATCAAAGGATACTATCAAGAAAGTAACAAAGTAACAACACACAGAATGGTAGAAAATATTTGGAAATCCCCTATCTGACCCGGCTTTGATTCCTGGGCCAGGAAGATCCCCTGGAGAAGGAAATGGCAACCCATTCCAGTATTCTTGCCTGGAGAATCCCAAGGACAGAGGAGCCTGGTGGGCTATAGTCAATGGGGTCACAAGAGTCAGGCACAACTTAGTGACCTAAACCACCATATCTGATAAAGGATTAACATCCAGAATACATAAAGAACTCTTACAACCTGTTTTTGGTGAGGGCGGGACCTTTTTTAATCTGCACAGTTTATGGCTCATAAGTTCCCTGACCAGGGGCTGAATTTGGGTCACCACAGTGAAAGCGCTGAGTCCTAACCACTGGACCACCAGGGAATTGCCAAGAACTCTTACAATTTTAAAAAAAGACAAACAACCTACTTAAAAATGGGCAGAAGACCTGAATACACATTTTCCCCAAAAAGATACACAAGTGGCAACAAACACAAGAAAAGATGCTCAACATCACTAATCATTAGGGAACTGCAAATGAGTATCACAATCATGAAGATGAAATACTACTTTACACCGACTAGTGGTTGTTACACAGAAAACTAGTCAATCTAATCACACTAGGACTGCAGCAGATGACACCACCTTATGGCAGAAAGTAAAGAGGAACTAAAAAGGCTCTTGATGAAAGTGAAAGTGGAGAGTGAAAAGTTGGCTTAAAGCTCAACATTCAGAAAACGAAGACCATGGCATCCAGTCCCATCACTTCATGGGAAATAGATGAGGAAACAGTGGAAACAGTGTCAGACTTTATTTTTCTGGGCTCCAAANGGGGCACAGTTTGAGGGGGAAGAAAATAAATGTTGGCAAGGATGTGGAAAAACTGGAACCCTTAAGACACTGTTGACGGGAATATAAACTGTGCAGCTGCTTTCTGTGGAAAAAAGTTTAGCAGCACCTCAAAGAGCTAAAACATGAAAGTACTATATGACTTAACAATTCTACTTTTGGGCATAAACCCAAAAGAACTGAAAACAGGCTTTCAAACAAAAACTTGTACCTAAATATTCATGGTATTCTTATTGTCAATAGCCAAGAAATGGAAACAATGCAAATGTCCATTGCCTGAGAATAAACAAAACGTGGCATATCCATTTATTATTCAGCCATAAAAATAAATGAAATACTGATACACACTCTAACATAGATGAACCCTGAAAACATGGTAAGTGAAAGAAGGCAGACAAAAGGTCACATAATACATGGTTCTACTCAAGTGAAATGTTCAGAACAGGCACATTCACAGAGATAGAAACAGAATAGTGGTTTCCAGAAACTCAATGAAAGGGGAATGGGGAATGACTGTTTAACAGATACAGGGTTTCCTTCAGGGTGAAGAAAAAGTTCTAGAATTAGTGTTGGTGACTGCACTTCACTGTGAAAGTACTGAAAGCTACTGAATTACATGCTTTAAAATGGTTAAAACTAATGTTATGTTTAGTTCATCACCATTTAAAAAATAATTAAATGTCTTTCTAAATTGACAGCTTATGGTATACATCCATGAACTATGAATGCTTTGGTGAATGACAACTGTATCTATTCAAATTGTATTTCAAAATGTCAAGCTAAAGCCATTATTTTTAGTGAATATGTTTATTGAATCTTGGTTCAGAAGCTTTATAGACTTTTCAAACTTACTTTTGAAACTAATAGTCCGATGAAAAATGATAAAATGTATATTCACACTCATTTACAATCAAATTGGACATCTAAAAAGAGTATAGCCTAAAATCTTTAAATATACCGTTCAAGAAGAATATGAAGTTAAACAGAGGACAAATACTACGTTACCTGAAGTTCTATATCCTTGGAAACCCCTGAATATTCAAAAAAAATGTATACCTCTCATAGATCCAGCCTCTGTATATAGATTTTTTTGAAATATTAGTAAATTCTCTTTAACCACTCCCAGGAAAGGTAACTGGGGGTAGGCTTTAAATCAACGGACTGTCTTTCCTTCAGTTCGAAATCAACAAAAGCATGGCATATGTCCCTGGGAAAAGGTCTCCATCTACAGGCCTTGAAACCTCTATGGCAGTAGCTGGGATGACCTTGCCCTGACCTCCAGTTCATTTGAAGTGAACCAAGAAAGAAGAACTTTGCCCTTGGCAATGTATAATGCACCAGGCAGCATTCCTGGAAACATGGAGAAACTATGACGCTGGATCCTTACTTCTAAAGAGAGGAATTCTGGGCACTCACCCACTTGCAGTACCAAAAATCCAGGCTTGGTACATACTCGAGCGTGACCTCTTTGTCATGGATCATTAGAGTTCCCTGTGAAGACAAAGACAGAGCCATCAACATTAACCCTTGGAGAAATGAAGAGACAGGAAGGCACAAGAGAGCCTTTCCAGTCCCCCAAGCTGAAACATTTTACAAAGAGTGAGCTTATTCATGGACAAAAGGAAATGGCTGTTATGAGCCACAATCTTGGGGCAGTGTCTGCTGGCAGAGCAAGCTTAAGCTTAGGGAAAGGGAGTGGGAGAAGGCGAGATCGGTCTTCGGCCTTGGCTCCTGTGTGTTGGGGGCGCTGTCTTTCTTTTTATATTCCTCCAGAGGTTATATAATCCCAGCAAGTCCCCCACCTGGCTAGGGAGCTAGCACACTGTCAAGAAGCAAACTCCTTCCTGCTCAGCACAGAGGCACAGGAGCCCTCTCAATTTCCTTCTTTGCCATAACTAACTCAAATCCTGTGGTAAGGTAGCAAGGGCTCTTCACTTTGGTGCCTGAAAACTTTTTTTTTTGGCAATACTGCTGCGTGGCAAAAGCACCAAAAGAAAGAGATACAACACTGAAGACAAGAAGGAAAGGACTGTGAAAGCTTCATGGCAGGTCACATCCTTAGAGCAGGAAACTGAGTGGCTGCTGGCGGCGGCGGCGGCCGCGTGACTGCGGCTTGAGCCTTCGGAGTGAGCTGGCTGTGAGAAGTGAGGAGCAACCACTGGCAAGTGAACACTTTGGCAAAGTCTGGCACAGAAACAGGTGGGGAAAAGGGGTTCAACAAGCCTGCAGTTACAGAGCTCCTTTGCCTCTGCATTTTGGACAAGACATGAATTCTTTCACACCAAGAAAAATGAAATAAATTTTGTTTAATAAACACTAGACAGCAGATAGGTGTTAGAGCAGAGGGGAAAAAAAATCTCTGCCTAATGACCAGGGACCCTCACCCACACTTGCAAGTGAACTAACCGAGGATGCGACTCTGGAACTAGCCCCTGCGCTGTGTTCATTCTCCGCCCTCTAGGGTCCTCTGTGTCTCCTCAGACAGGGCTCTGAGTTATACAAGGCATTTCTTTGCAATTGGACCTCAGTTTCTTGCTTGAATCCATACATCTGTCAAATAATGCTTTACCTCTCTGCTTTTCACACCAAAAGAGTCAAGAGAAATACACAGAATAAAATTATTGTCTTGTCAAAACCAAAAAAAAAAAAAAAAAAAACCTGCCCGCCTACCTAGGTCTTAGAATCTGGTCTATGAGAAACGGTTTCGTGGTTTGCTCTCAAGACCAGAGGATGCTGATAACAAAAATCTGCTATCCAACTTGAAATGCTTACTCAGAGCCAAAGATTGTGTTTTTATCTTCTTTAATCCCTAAATGATCCCATGATCATTCTCTCCACTTCACAGATGAGGAAACATGCTCAGAGAGGCAAGGTTACCTAGCTTGTCAAAGGCAAAGTCAGATTAACTTCTAGGGCTATAGGTGAGTGGCTATGGGCTACATTTGGCAACTCCTGCTCACTCTGAGGGTTAGGTAAGCTGCCCAAGAAGCCAATATAGGAAAGAGAGACAGCTGTGCAGACAGGAAGGGTCAGGGGATGGTCACTCTGCCAAGCCCTATCATATAGGAGGTTGGTCAAGATGGTATCCTTCCATCCAAAGGCAGTGTGTCATTTAAGTCATTTAAGAGTATGGACTCTCAGTCAAGTTCCCTAAATTTGTATCCTGCCTCTACTCCATGACCTTTAGCAAGGTCCTTAACTTCTCTGAGCTTCAGTTTCCTCTATTTGTAAAGTAGGAATAACAGTATGTATACTTTATAAGGTGGTTATCAAGATGAACTAATTCATTGCAAGTGCTTAGCATGGGATATAGTTAGGCTTAGTAAGTGTATTTCTCACTTGCTTGTCAGGGGTTAATATTTCATACCCCATTTCAATCTATTGAAAGACTAAGCTTTCATAAGAGCAGGGTCACTGTCAGAACGTATATTTTTATGACAGCTTTTAGTGTTAGTTTTCAATTGCTGGACCATATCTGATCAACCAGGCTAAATCTTGCTGGTCTTTTGTTATCAGTAGTCAGCCCACTACTTAGTACAGAAAAGGAACTTATTTATGGAATGAAAAAAAAAGACTTGAATGCACCCAACTATGCCTGGAAGACTGGAGTGCTCAGCACACAGGAGCTCTGGAGGAAGGTTCTGCTGTCATAGTGCACATCTATATACCCGTCCATAAACTATGTGGGATGCTATCTGAACAGTGAACAGTGCCTTCAGAACAAGGCATTACTGTGAACAGTAGTCAGTTGCAAACTCTGATTTCACCACTTGGAGGCATCAGTAGACTCAGGAATTCCTAAGGCAAGGAGCACATTCTACTTCTCAGATAACAAATACGGATGGATGTTCCAGGAGCCTCTGAAGACTTTCTGCCAAGGGTAGGAACTCCCTCTGCTAGGAGTACTTATAGAGGATCAATTGGAGATTGCCTTCAACTCATGTTAAAAAGCCATGTAGAATTTTTTTTTTGCTGCACTGCAGAGCTTATAGGATCCTAGTTCCCCGGCCAGGGATTAAACCTGTTTCCACTGCAATGGAAGCAGAGCTCTAACCACTGGACCACCAGGGAATTCCCCATGCACCATCTCTTATTTCTCAGGGTCCTCTATCTACAACTAAGATGGCCCTTTCTTTTCCACCTGCACATGGCTAGATATAAGGCTATCAGAGACCACTGCTAAGAAATACAAAATGGTTGTGAAAGCCATCACTGTTGAAAAACAGCAAACTGCTTGAATAAGATTAAACAGACAGGGAACAAACTCAAATGGTTGACTTAAGATCTGATTCCCCAGTTGCTATCATATATCAGCTGCTCAGATATATCAAGCACAGGCATGACATATGCTGCACCCCCACTCCTCATGCCTGTCAGGTCTTTTTTTCAGGTTTCATAGAGTCAAGATCTGCCAGTGTCTCCTAGAGAAACAACCAATGGGGAGCTGGGTAGGATGATTTCACCACTGTTTGGTTGCCCACATTTCACTGTCTAATACCTACCATCTTCATTCACACACTAGAAATTTTATTAATCATTTGAATTAGTGGGTTGTTTATTAAGGCTCCTGAAGCAACTCCATGAAGACTGCAAGCATGACTAACCACGTCTGGCTCCTAAAGATGTACCATCATATGTTTGAAAGTAAAACCAAAGACACTCATGCCCTTTCTCAGTCAGAAATTAGGCTTAAATTAGATTAAGACCTGCCTGAATCCTCCTAAACTGAAAGCCCTTACTTGACAAAGTCACACAGATGCGTTCCTAAGTGTATCTTAATGTGAAGCTGCAAGGACTGAGAGATAATCAAACTTCTGAAAAGCAAACTGAGTCCTTGCTCTCCACCTCAGGGACACTGGAGAGTATCATAATCTGTGCCTGAGGGCTGCTAAATTCAACATGCACATTTCCATTTTCCTTTTCATCTGCTGCTTTTGGAGACTTGATAACTCCATTTTGTGACCTGTGAAAAGAACTTGGGTCAGAGAATTGAGACTCTACCTTAAGTTTTAGCAGGTTTATAACCAAGCCCAAGGATTCTTAAGGTACTAGGAGGTACAGGAGAAAATGGAAATAAAAGAACACTTCTGGCAGCAGCTCTGCGTCTTTGTTGCAGATCTCCCACAAGCACAGTCACAGTTCTACTTTGTACTGAGAATACGGCTATTGTGTGACATAACAGGTCATCCCATTCAAGAACGGAGAGAGACAGGCAGGATCAAAGGCAGGGGGAAAGTATGTGAGCCTTGTGAATACAACTTACAATGAAAAATCAGCAAGCCCTCTTTGTAGATTTGTGCTTCTTCCAAGCACAGGACAGGAGAATCAGGTTACTGGTGGTTGAAAACTGGTACTATCAGAGATAGTAATCTTTATCCACAAAGCAATTATAGTTTACAAAGGCAATCTTCACGAATGTCACCTTGATCGATCCTTGCAAATAGGGGATATATAAATCTATTTCCCCCTGGGAAAGTATGACTGAGATACAGAGCAGCCTGTTCAGGATTATAGAGCTAGTTAGCAATATACATGGGACCAAACAGCATGTTTTCTTTTCACCATCTTGCTTTTCTTTGTTTTTAAACTTCCAGAGTGTCAGCTAACTCTTAACACTTGCCACACCACCGAGGTGGCTTTTGATGAAAAAGTGCATAAGCTAGTGTCTAAAGAAATTCACAGGCAATGGCACCATAGGAATTTTTAGAGAAACTGTCACAAAGATCCTGATAGTGTTGCCAGTCCTCCAAACTGGCCTGCTCAAGGTATTCTTAACGTGCTTAAAGCACCTATGATTACTTCAGGTGCTGTGTCTAAGACAATGATGGCTGCTAACTGGTACTCTACAAGGAATTTCAATAACAACAATCAAATGGACCTGCAGAAATAATAAATCAGGATGAACAAAATAATAGGCTTAACACAGATGTACAGTCATCTCTTGATAACCATCGGAGACTGGCTCTGGGACCCCACGGATGCCACAACCCAAGGATGCTGCAGTCTGGCACAAATGGTGTAGCAGAGCTGGCCCTCTGTGTCTACGGATGCAGACCTGCGCAGGTGGAGGGCTGCTCGTATGTCATTCCCCTCAGCATAAAAGGGAAGCTTTTTGTAGAAATCTTTTGCAAAGCAGCTAGACTCATTCTTTCTGGTACAAGGATATGTAACAGTTCAAACATCTCGTAAAACTAAGTATTCTCAAAGGCCAAAACCAAAACGAGGCATAAAGAGGAAAGGACAAGAAGGAAGGAGAGGCCAAGAATCCTGAGGAAACTACACAGAATGCTCTGTGATAACCTTAGCTTGGTCCACTGACTCCCGGGTACCTTCTGCTTAGAATGGCCTCTCACCTGACAGGAGCCAACTCGCCCTCTGAGCAAGCACGAGGTGAGGTCCTGAAGGGAACTCCACTAGAAACAGAATCGAACTTGAGGGTCCAAATAAGACTGAGGAGCAAGGAGACAATACCCTCTGGGGAGAGACTTATCTTGATATCTTTTCTTGTCCAGACGAAAGCACAACAAACATTTTCTAAAATGCTCCTTAATAACACTATTTTACTACCTGACCAATTTACCTATCATTTCTTAAAAGGAAACAATTTGTATCACAATAAAACTAAAACCTTATTTGTGTTCTCTGAAGCCATATGGCTGGACTGTGTTTCACTGAGCCCCTTGATCAGGCTCAGCCTCAGTGGAAGTAAGGTCTCAAGATGAACTCTGCTCCAGGAACACAACACAGGTCCCAACATAGGCATTTGGTGCTGTGAATATAAACCGCGCACTCCACCACCACTCCCTGCCATTCTTCTGTGAATTTTAAAGTGAGATCCCAGTTTCTCCAGAGAATGCCTCTGTCATTGTCAAAGAAAATCAGTGATCTGCAGTTTTGGAGGTGATGTCATACTTAGCTCCAGGAAGACTTAGGAAGAAATCAACTCGTCTACCAGGGAATATATGAGACTCTCCCATTCTAAGTCATCTGAGGCAAAAACAAAGAGGCAAAGTATAAGCAAACAAATAAATGAAAAATCAAATAAATTAAATGATCAAAACAGCCAAAAGTCTTTTCTTTCCTTGTTAGAAGATGAGGCTTGTTACTGCCAGGCAGATTGGACACTCAGCAAATTCCTTCACCACAAAGAAACGATTTACAAGCTCCAGCTAACAGTACTGAGGATAATCAACAACTACAAACCACTAAGATGCAAATCATTTTTGAAATTTTCAGTTTGTTATCATTTTGCATGGTTTAGAACAACATTTCAGCCAACATTTATAAAGACCTCAGTTAAGATTTCCCTGGTTAATCAATTATTAATTTCCAAATAAAGATATGACCTAGATCTTTGCGGAAGAGGATATCAGGTTCGAACATAGCTTACTGACGCTCAGTATTCCTTTCGGAATTCAGGATTCCATAACCTCCATTTTATTCTTTCATATTCCGAGATAACTACTGTTCTAGTTCCCCTGGCTCTTTTCTTCTGGGAAAAGTGGACTTTAAATTCGACATATACTCAAGCTTCATTGTCTAGGTCTCTAAACAGAGTCACTGTAGGGGAAGAAAAAGGGAGTTTCTAAAATAACTGTGGAAGACAGCAAGCTTCTTACTTTGTTTTGTTTGCTGAGTAACATTCAAACCATTTTTCTCATTTCTTTTTCTTTCAGAGCTGACAACTGGAGGTAGCAGGAATAGCCAAGAGAGTAAGTAGATAAGGCCCACAAGTCCTAAGACATTGCACAGGCCACACAGCTGAGCCCACCACAAAAGCCGTACAATGTTCCCCAGGCGTCCCCCAAAGAATCAGCAGCAGCTATTCTTCAGGCCTCACCAATGAAAAGAGATTATTTCTCCTGGCTCTTTATCTCCTACCTCCCACCCAAGAACCTTAGCTCTCTTAAAAGCAGTTTCTATTAGCCTCTCTGGCTTCAATGTACTGGGCTCAGACATTTCAGAGAACCCAGCTGACATACTTTCTGCAGAAATAGGACCTTGAAAAGATGAATAAAATACAAAGCTGCCAGATTTCTGAATACACACTGTTCAACGACAGCAAAGCAACCACCCACCATTCTTTATTTCTTAGTCAAAAAGCCACAGACCCCGTGCCACACTGACAGAAGCAACAAGATCAACAATGCAAGCGTCAAGTCAGAAGGGTCACTGGGACAGGATCCTCCACTCTTTTAGATCTACTCCTTCTCACACACAAATAACACAGAATTATCAAACTTCAGCCCCTAAGAGTAAGGGATGGCTTTTCACATGAAGACATGCCCATGTTAAATTGGTCCATACTGAGGAAACAACATCTGCTGAGCTGTAATATCATGGCTGCTACCACAGCAGAAATGTCTAGAGGATAAGGGAATGCTCTCTGCACAGGGCAGAAATCCAGGAGCCTGGGAGGAGACAAAGCCAGGAAGTCTCTAACACTATCCCAGCTAGAGGTACTATCAAGTGTTACAAAGGCAGAGCCTCCAGCTATCAAGAAACCCTCCTGGTCAAACCGGTATGCTCTAGAAATCTAACACATACTTAACCTTTGGATGCCTTGAAATATTCTCAAGACCTAAGGATACACCATCTAGTATATTAAAAGGAATCCCTTTTATTTGTTTGACGATCACCAGAATAACCAAGGTAAGTGATCATATAAATAAAAATTTCTCTTTTTAAGAAAAACTGGGGGAAAAACATATTTAAAAGGGGAGAGGTTTGAGCAGTGTCAGCAAGCATCCTGAAGTTTCCAGCACACAGAATAGCAGGCATGTCTAGATTTTTTAGGATAGTTCAGACTTTGTGCTTTGTCCTGTCAAAAGGCAACGCACACTAGTTTGAAGTTTAGGAAGGTAGTCAACATTACAACACAGCTGGCTCCTCTCCAAAATATTTCAGTTCAGTATACTGAGATTATTTCTTCTTGTGAAAAGATTTCTAGAGTTTTACAGATTAAAAATGCCTTTAACCTTTTCCCTACTGCCTCCTTATCCCCCAAAATCCGTAGCCAGAACAGGCTATGTTTTCGTTATTCAAGAGCAGCTATTTCCTCACAGCAGATGAAATATGGGGGGGGTTCAGTAGTGAACAGAATCTAGCAATGCTCTCAAGATTATTTTTTATGATTATTTTTCAAAGCACGAGAACAACAAACAAGTATCGTTTTAAACAAATAAGGAGCATATATCTTGACCTGAAATTCTTATCAGGAGAAACACAAACTGGAAAGTGTTTTTTATTATTGCCAGAAGTGAAGAGAGACAAATGGAGTGAGAAAGTTTATGCTAAGAGGTCAACTGTGACAGTTAACCACATATAAAATGCACTGTGAGCAGCACATACAATGGCCAAAGCTGGATGTTACCCAGAGAGGAGAAAATGATAAACCACATTTACGTGAGAGAGCCAGCAATAAGTAAGATTGAGACATATATATATAGATAACATGAGCCTGGCAGAAATGCTAGTGCCTTCAGGGAGGGAGCATTCTATTTCTGCCCTCTATAAATCGTACCGTTTACAAACAGTAAGTCATAGAACAACTCATACAGAAAGGCTATACCCAAAGCTGCCTAGTTAAAATATGATCTTTATCATGCTCTAACTTCTCTAGCTTCTGAATTCAAATATTAGACACTAATATCAACAGTCTATGCCACAGTGTCTATTTAGCTACTATGTGTCTATTTAGTGTTCATTTAGCTAGTATTTAGTGTCTGTTTAGCTACTATTTAGACACTAATATCAACACTGTCTATTCCACAGTGTCCATTTAGCTACTAGTCCTCAGTCTATGTGACATTTTAAAAATAACAAAAACAGAAGTGTACATTTTAATATTTTATTTATATATTTTATTATTGTTTCAGTTCAGTTCAGTTTAGTCACTCAGTCACGTCCAACTCTTTGCAACCCCATGAATTGCAGCATGCCAGGCCTCCCTGTCCATCACCAACTCCCAGAGTTCACTCAGACTCACGTTCATTGAGTCCATGATGCCATCCAGAAATCTCATCCTCTGTCATTTAGTATTTTTATTATTAGGATAATATTATCATTGGGATAAATATTTTATTATTCATAATTTTTTAATTATTAGGATAAAGTTTGAAAAAATAGGTTTCATACATGACCTAAAAGAATTTGGAATCTGGTTCTTAGCCTGGAAAATTATGAGAATCAGAGTAGTATCCCAATGACTATTTGCTTCCTTTTTCTTAGAAGCAAATCCTTGATTTTTAACTGGGTAACAGCTGCCTGGAATAAGAATTTTCCCAACCTCCTTGCAGTTAAGTGAAGCTGTAACTAAATTCGAATAAACTGGACATAAGCAGAAATAGTACTTGCAGAGTTCAGGAAGCATTCATTCTTAAAGGATGTCCATTTTCATCCTTTCGTCTTTACCACTGGTCGGCAAGTCAAAGTGATGGCCAACACCCAAGGTGCCACCTTGGACAATCAGGTCGCAGCCACACATTGAGGATGACAGGGTTACACAATGAAAAGAGCCCGAATCCCTGACGATCATATCACCCTAAGAACACCTGGATGGCTTAGATTTCGTTTATGTTAAAGAGAAATAAATCATCTCAATTTAAGCCATAGTTAATTCTAGTTTCGTGAGTGAGTTTTTTGGTGCATTTTGTCACTCACCAAATCTAATCCTAACTGATCTAGATGCTTTTGGAGATTATTGGTGATAGGCAGAGGGAGGTATTATTCTACCCCAAAGACTAAGACTTTATAAAAAGGTGAAAACTAATTAAATAGTGGAACAAAAGATACAAAAAGTAACAATGAAAAAAACTGCATATTTATATTCTGCCAGGCACCAGTACTGAATCTCTATCAGTAACCTAAAGATCCTGCCGTCAACTTCACACTCAACAAGCATCTTCACCTCTCTCTTCCCAATGCTTTCCTTTTACAGATATTTACTTTCTGTTCAAGGTACTACTGTTTTTCTAACCTCTGAGAGGCCTCTAAATCTGCTCTCTCTTGTCCCTCTGTCCAATATCCAGTGTTACCAAACCTTAGAGTCTTCTTTCAAGCCTGACATTTTCATTACATACCTGCTCCCACCCCCTAGTGGAAGCCATCATCTGCTTACATCTCAATTTCTGCT
This sequence comes from Neotragus moschatus, assembly GCA_006410615.1. Classification (NCBI taxonomy): domain Eukaryota; kingdom Metazoa; phylum Chordata; class Mammalia; order Artiodactyla; family Bovidae; genus Neotragus; species Neotragus moschatus. The sequence goes on from SJYA01002770.1 coordinate 1,554,265, forward strand.
CCAGATTCTAACAGACTTTTTACTCTGCAGTTTCTCCCCTCTGGTTAAGTCTATAGTCTATTACAAGAGTCTCCCAATAGTGTCATTCCTGTGGTTCCCTTGTATTTTTAAAGACTAAATGTAAGGCCCTTAACAACCTACTTTGCATTTTCCAAGGTCTTCCTTTCACTATTTCCTGGAGTATGACAAACAAGATGTGGCGACCTCTGTTAGAACACCAATAGTATATTACTATCTGCTACCAAACATAATAGAGTAGAAACCTAACAGAAGTACCAGAATCTGGCAGGTCAAGACTCAAGTTGGGAGGATAAGAGCTCCCTAACTGTGCAGAAACAAAAAAGATCACTAAAGGCTTACAAAGAAGGAATAGTCAGAAACCCCACTTTCAGTGTGCATTACCATACAGAAACAAATATTTAGCACATTATGCGCTGCCAGTTCAGTTCAGTCATTAAGTTGTATCCAACTGTGACCCCATGGACTGCAGCAGGCCAGGCTTCCCTGCCCATCACCAACTCCCGGAGCCTGCTCAAATTCATGTCCATCAAGTCAGTTATGTCATCCAATCATCTCATCCTCTGTCGTCCCCTTCTCCTCCTGCCTTCAACCTTTCCCAGCATCAGGATCTTTTCCAATGAGTCAGTTTTTTGCATGAGGTACCCAAAGTACTGGAGCTTCAGCTTCAGCATCAGTCCTTCCAATGAACACTCAGGACTGATTTCCTTTAGGATTGACTGGTGTGATCTCCTTGCAGTCCAAGGGACTTTCAAGAGTCTTCTCCAACACAGTTCAAAAGCATCAATTTTTCAGTGCTCAGCCTTCTTTATGGTCCAACTCTCACATCCATATATTGGAAAAACCAAAGCTTTGACTACACGGACCTTTGTTGCCAAAGTCACGTCTCTGCTTTTTAATATGCTGTCTAGGTTGGTCATGGCTTTTCTTCCAAGGGGCAAGTGTCTTTTAATTTCATGGCTGCAGTCACCCTCTGCAGTGATTTTGGAGCCCAAGAAAATAAAGTCTGTCACTATTTCCATTGTTTCCCCATCTATTTGCCAAAAAGTGATGGGACTGGATGCCACAATCTTAGTTTTTTGAATGCTGGGTTTTAAGCCAGCTTTTTCACTCTCCTCTTTCACCTTCATCAAGAGGCTCTTTAGTTCCTCTTTGTTTTCTGCCAATAAGCATGGTGTCATCTGCAAATCTGAGGTTACTGATATTTCTTGATTCCAAGCTCAGTACTATCTTGAAATTACCTAAGCATATGCCTGACAACACAGAGTCCCATTCATCCCAAGTACTCAAGAGACACAAGAGGCACTTTCCTAGGCAAGGCACCCAAACTCATGTTCTCTGACTTAAAGAGGTCCAGCTAAGCTTAGAAATATGATAGGAATAAACTCAAATGTTTCTATGAGCTGTCTTTCTTTCAGTTCACAGTGAATTCATGCATTGCTCTGGATTCACAGTGTACAAGAATCAAGTTAAAGAAGAAGAAAGAAAAACACCTTTATTCTATATCTTTAAACTAAGATACCTCAGGAATTATGAAAGAAAAAAAAAGTTGACTCTGAGCAGGAGAACCTGTAAGGAATGAAAAGAATAAAACTGACTGTTCAACTGCAATTTCTGGTTATGCTCAAAACCAAGTAACAAAGACTGATCCATGCCCAAAGCAGCAAGTGCTTAAAAAACAAAAACAAAACAATCCACAGTCCAAGGGAAAGTTCAAAAATGGCACTGTGAATGCCCAAGGCATCTAAGAACTGAAACTTGGTCACTGGAACTGTGACTATTCCGTGTTTTCAATACCATATCACACCAATATGGAGCCAAATCCATTAGGAGAAAGCTCTTGAAAAACAACAACAACAACAAAAAGTTCGAGCATTTCCACTCCTAGACATATACCCAAGAGAACAGAAATTTGTTTATACAAAAATCTGTACACAAATGTTCATTTATGACACAAATGAACTTGTCTATGAAACAAAAACAGACTCACACACATAGAGAACAGACTGTGGTCGCAGGAGTCGGGGGAGGATGGATTGAGAGCACGAGATTAGCAGATGCAAATTATTATATATTGAACGGATAAACAACAAGGTCCTACTGAACAGCACAGGGAACTCTATGCAATACACCATAATGGCAAATAATATGAAAAAATGTATATATAACAGAATCACTTTGCTGTACAGTAGAAACTGACACAACACTGCAAATCAACTATATGTCAAACAAATTTTAAGAAGATATATCACATTCTGAATCTGTGAATAATGTTACTGTGGGGAAGTTTATCCTAAGCCAGGAGTACTTTTTGTCATGAAACCACAATCATCAATTCTTTCATTGGTCCTGTATGTGAATTTGAATACTTACTTTAATAAAAATGCTATTTGATATTTTAGAGATTATAATCCTGGAATAATTACTGAAATTGTGTTAAATTTCTTTGCCTTCTTTAAAAAAAAGGAGGGGGGAATTCTCTTTTCTGAGAGATAATTCTTGGGAAATACCAGGTCATATTCAGGTAGTATACTTGTTTTCAGCATTTCAAAAATTCTAATAGATTTCCCATATATATCTACCTTAAGACTGTGTGTTAGTCACTTTGCGACCCCATGGACTGTAGCCTACCAGGCCCTCGGTCCATGGGATTTTCCAGGCAAGCATACTGGAGTGGGTTGCTATTTCCTTCTCCTTATTCACCTTAAGACTAGACAGGATGTTGCTTTTCCACTTCTGACTATGTATATATCAGGAATCAACTATTTACAAAAGAAAAAAGTAGTAATCAAATATAAAAACATTCTATTTCACTAATAACCTAAAACAAAATTAAATCATTCCCTTCTTTGCTACACTGGTAACATATTTTAAAAATTATGAAATATTCCAAACACATAGAAAAGTAGATAACATAACAAATATTCATGCAGCACTACTCAATACAAATATTTTGTTATTAACACTTTGCATCCACTGGGACATGGGAAAGACAGGTACTCTCAAATACTGTTGGTAAAAAAATAAATAAATAAATTGGGAAATTTCTGGGTGGCAATTTGACTACATTTATTAAGTCATAAAATATGCTTACCTCTTAATCTGGCAAGTCTACTTCGGAGAATTAACTTAAAGAAGTAATTAAGGATGTGTGACTATTTAGCCACAAGAACATTCATCATAGCATTCCTTAATAAAATAAAGAAGCAATCTCAAAATATCAAATGAAGAAGTAGTTAAATCATGGTAACCTATACTATGGAGCATTATGAAATCATTAAACTGATGTGAGAAAAATGTATTTAATGGCAAGGAAGTAGGTCCACAATACTTGAAGTAAAGTGTTATAAAATCAAGTGCTCAAGATTATCCTACAGGAAGGATATGGATATATCCTACAGGAAGGAATGGCAACCCACTCCAGTATTCTTGCCTGGGAAGTCCCATGGACAGAGAAGCCTGGCGGACTATAGTCTATGGGGTCACAACTTAGCAAATGAACAACAAGATAATCCTACTTTGTAAATACAAAGGTTATAGATGACATGTGCACAGGAAAATTTGGAGGGGCACACCTCAAAATAACAGTAATAATCTATTCAATGATTATAGACTATTTTATCCAAAAACAGAAAAATAACACATTTTTCTGAAGCTCAGGTGGAATATTCACTAATATAGACAGCATTCTGAGCAAAAAAAAAAAAAAAAAACCTTAACACTTTTAAAACAGAAATCATACAATGTATGTTCCAAGATCACAATAGAATAAAACTAGAAATCAATAACAGAAAGACAGCTTTAAAATCTCCAAATATTTGGACATTAAATAACACATTTCTAAATAACAAACAGGTCAAAGAAGAAAAATCTCTCAAGATAACTTTTTTAAATTTGAAACTAAATGAAGCTGAAAACAAAATTTTTTAAAATTTGTGGGATGCAGAAAAAAGAAACCAGAAGGAAACTTATAACACTGAACATACATAATAGGAAAAAATGAAGATCTAAAACTTAATCATCTCAACTTCCACCTTCGAAAACTATCAAAAGAACAAGTTAAATCCAAACGAAGCAAAGGAAATAATCAGCGCAGAAATCAACAATACTAAAAACAGAAAATTCATAGAGAAATATCAATGAAACCAACATCTGGGATTTTTAAAATATCACTAAAATGGAAAAATACCTAACCAGACTAAAAATACCTAACCAGACTAAACTATTAACATCAAAAATGAAATAGAGGCCATCAGTAATGATTTCATGGACATTAAAAGGATAACAAAGAAATATTATGAACAATCCCATGACCATAATTTGATAACCTTGATGAAAAAGGACCAATTCTTAGAAAAACACAATTTGCCAAAACTCACACAAGGTGAAAAAGACAATCTGGATAGGCCTATATCTATTAAAGAATCTTTAATAATCTTCCCAAACTAAATGCACCAGGCCCTGATGAGTTCACTAATGAAGCCTACCAAACATTTAAGGTAATTATACTAATTTTCTATAGTCTCTTCCAGAACACAGAAGTAGAGCAAATACTTCCTAATTCATTCTATGCAGCAGTATGCTGTGCTAAGTCCCTTCAGTCATGTCCAACTCTTTGTAGCCCTATGGACTGATCCTGCCAAGCTCCTCTGATCATGGGATTCTCCATGCAAGAATACTGAAGTAGGTTGCCATGCTCTCCCCTCCAGGGGATCTTCACAACCCAGGGATCGAACCCGTATCTCCTGCAGCTCCTACACTGCAGGCAGATTCTTAACCGCTGAGCCACCATGGAAGCCCTCTGTGCAGCAGATATCACCCTACTATTAAAACCAGACAAAGATGTTACATGGAAAGAACCAGTATCACCCATGAATGAAGATGTAAAAACTGTCAACAAAATACAAGCAAATCAAATTCAATACTGTATCAAAAGAATTATATGTTGTAACCAACTGGTTTCAACAAGTATGCAATGCAAGATTGGTTCAACTGAAAAATCAATTAACATAATCCATCATAACAGGCTTAAAAAAGATAGTCATATCAACAGATGCAAAATTTAACAGTCATTCATGATAAAAACTCTCAGCAGAATTAGATGGGAATCTTCTCTACTTGCTAAAAAACAACAGGGGTAGAGTGAGGGTGGGGGAGAACCTTACAGCTGGCAAATAAACTTATGAGAAGATGTTCACATCCTATGTCATTAGAGAAATACAAATTAAAATGAGTTACCACTACACAGGGCTTTCCAGATGGCTCAGTGGTAAAGAAGCCGCCTGCCAATGCAAGAGATGCCAGAGATGCAGGTTTGATCCCCTGGAAGAGGAAATGGCAACCCATTCCAGTATTCTTTCCTGGAAAATCCCATGGACAGAGGAGCCTGGTGGGCTATAATCTGTGATGTTGCAAAGAGTTGGACATGACTGAACACGGGCGGGCACACACACAGAGCCACATAGCTATTAGAATGGTCAAAATCCTGAATACTGACACCACCAAATGCCGGAGAGGATAGAATTCTCATTCATTGCTAATGGGAATGCAAATGCTATAGCCATTCTAGAAGACAGTTTGCCAGTTTCTTACGAAACTAAAAATACTCTTACCAGGAGACCCAGGAATTATGCTCCTTAGTATTACACAAATGAGTTGAAAACTTATGACATATAAAAACCTACCTACACATGGATGTATTTTATAGCAGCTTTATTCATAACTGCCAAAACTTAGAAGCAATTAAGTTGTCCTTCAATGGATGAATGAATAAACAAGCGGTGGTACATTCAGCCAATAAAGTATTATTCAGAGCTTTAAAAAAAAAAAAAAAGAGCTATCAACCCACAAAAAGACATGGAGGGATCTTCCATCCATATTACTATGTGAAAGAAGCCAATAAAAGCTAAATACTATATGAGCCCAACAACACAACATTCTGGGAAAAACTTTGGAGACCAAAAAAGGGATTTGTAATCTAGCAACCATTAAGGAAAGGATGGGCAGGTAGAGCACAGTAGGTTTTTAAGCCAAGGAAACACCTCTCCATGATACTGTAATTACTGATACATGTCATTATAAGTTGATCCAACCTCACAAACGTACAGCACCAAGAGTGAACCCTCATGTAAACTATGCACTCTGAGTTGATAATCATGCATCAGTGTTGTTTCACTGACTGTAGTAAATGTCCTGCAGTGGATGGTGAGAAAGGCTGTGGGTGCAGTGGTGAAGGTGGGATGCTCAATTTTTTGTGTGAACCTAAAACTGCTTTAAAAACAAAGTCTATTCAAGAGGAAAAAAAGGAAAAATCCACTAATTTATCTTTAAAAAAAAGAAAATAAAGAGACTACTGGAGAAGTTAACGCTCTTCATTTAACTTGCGTTTTCTATTTCTTGTACAGTGAAATGAATAACAACCACATAGAAGAGTGGGTGAGGTGGTGGAGAACTAACCTAACTTGAGAGAAGAGTATTTTGATATACAGTCTCAGGCTAAAGACAAAGAACACCCTCTACTCAAATACTGTATTCCACTTTTTACAGGGGTATGAATTAACAATTCTGAAACTAATTTATGTATACTCTAGGATTGCGCAAATAAGTCAATACATTGTGGATGAGACCCAAGATTTTTACTTTGGCAAAAGGAATTACAAATAAGAATGAGGTAAAGCTAGAATGAACTCTGTAATACCAGATTGGAATTGGGAAAGATAACATGATGAAATCATGTGTTTTTTTAAAAATATATATACACAGATAGATATAAAAATGCATATATGTGTATACACCATATTTTTTAGTTCTGTTCAGTAAATAAAGGATATAGAATGGTTCATCCTTAGAGCAGAATTCTAAAAAATATGTAAGAAATGATGGAAATAGAAAATTACCCTTAGACAAAATTCACAGTAGCAACTTTACATGCATGCACTATTAATGGATGCTAAAATTAAGTGAAAAAGGCATGCTAATAGGATACTTATATAATCTCAAAGTATATCCTCACAAAAGTTACAAAATTATAATTAATTAGTGTTAATTATACCTCAAATAGTAACTTTTCAGTGGTAAAAGCTGCAAACACCACCTTAACCAAGTGGTCCGTTAGTATCTCTAGTAATAGAACAAAATCACATGCTATCTGATGACATATAGGGAAAGACACACATCACTCCTGGGGTATTTTTGCTGAAAATGCATAACTTGAATTTAATCACAAGAAAACAGACAAATGCAAACTGAGAAAAGTCCTGCAAAATAACTGCCAGTACTCTTCTGAAGTGTCAAGGCCATGAGAGCAAAGGAAGACTAAAGAGCTGTCACAGAGAATAAAAGGAGATGTCTGAAGTTGCTCAGTTGTGTCGGAGTCTTTGCAACCCTTTAGACTGTAGCCTGCCAGGGTCCTCGGCACAAGGGATTTTTCAGGCAAGAATACTGGAGTAGGTAGCCATTTCCTCCTCCAGGGGATCTTCCTGTCTCAGGGTTCAAACCCATGTCTCCTGTGTCTCCTGCACTGCAGGGATTCTTTACCGCTGAGCCATCAGGGAAGCCCCATAAGAGGACATACCATAACTCAATACAACATGTGATCCTGGATTGCATCTCAAGCCAGAAAAATGACATTAGGGGATGACTGGCAAGATCTGAAAAGCTCTTTATATTAGATAATATTATATCTATGCTAATAATGATTTTGATGACTACACTACGAAATGTTGGAGTGAAGAGTACTGGTCTTCTACTATTTTTGTACCCCCTTTAAAGTCTGCGATTATTCCAAAATTAAAAGTCTTGAAAATAAAACGTGCTTAAACAGCCTCCTACTACTAGATATGGAGACACGTCCATTTCATTCATTAATAGGCATACACAACCTAGTCCAGGGTCTTAGGCATACACAACCTAGTCCAGGGTCTTAGGCATAGAAGTGCTCAGTATTCACCATCCTAACCAAAGCTAAAATGAGTTGGTTCTGATATATCCAATGTGACTCCAGACAGACCAACAGTTTTCATAGCATGGTATGTCCCATTTACAATAAAATGGTATTAAAATATATACAATATGTGAATCTTTTACTTTGAAACTCTATAACTACTTTGACACGCTGACTCCAGGTAGAAGGCTCCATGAAACCTTTCAAAATAAAGTCAAATGAAAAGTTGACCCAAAGACTTCCAATATTTAATACAATGTAACCAAGGGCTATGAAAATCAGCACGCACATTTTAAATTATCCCTGGAAAAATGACAGTGAAAAACAATCTGTTTAAGGAATTCTCAGCTTTCTGGTTTTTTGAGTAGTAACTGCTGCTTTTTGGTCTAATGCTAACTAGCATACAGTTCCTCTTTGTGTATCAGGCATTCAAATGCCAGCTCTCCTACCATATAACCCTGCAATCCCACTCCTGGGCATATATCTGGAGGAAGACATAATCTGAAAGGATATACGCACCCCAGTGTTCATTGTAGCTATGTTTACAATAGCCAATACACAGAAGCAACCTTCATGTCCGCTGACAGAGGAATGGATAAGGAAGATGTGGTGCATACACACAATGGAATATTACTCAGCCATTAAAAAGAATAAAATAATGTCATCTGCAGCAACATGGATGGACCACGAGAGTCTCCTACCAAGCGAAGCAAGTTAGAGAAGGAAAGTACAAATGACGTCCCTTATATGTGGAATCTAAAAAGAAATGATACAAATGAACTTGCTTACAAAACAGAAAGAGACTCATAGACTTAGAAAAATTAGCTTATGGCTCCCCAAAGGGAAGAGATAGTTAGGGAGTTGGGGAAGGTCATGTACACTTGCTATATTCAAAATGGATAACCAATAAAGACCTATGGTATAGCACATGGAACTTGGTTCAATGTTATGTGCCAGTTTGGATGGGATGGGAGTCTGGGGGAGAATGGATACATGTATATGTATGGCTGAGTCCCTTTGCTGTTCACCTGAAACTACCATAATACCATTAACCAGCTGTACTCCAAAACGAAATAAAAAGCTTAAAGTTTGAAAAAAAAAAAAAAAAAAAGCCAGCTCTCTCATGAGGGAAAACATTTGTTCTTTTTGTTTTTAAAGACCTTAAAAAACCTTACAGTGTGCAGGAATGCAAGACTTGAATCTGGCCCTATTTCCCATCCTCCAAATCTAAAGCCCAAGCTCAGTCCTTCCCAGCACGGAACCCTCTTGGAAGCACAGACAACATATCTTAAGCCCTTATCACCATATAAAGCAATACTTAACCCACCAAAACTTTACATATTACTCTCCCCAACCAAAGACTACCTCCAACCACCAAGTGAGGGAGTGTGACAGGAAGGTTAAGTTCAGTGATGCCTCTTCAAGAGAAAAGTGTAAATTACTCAGTTGTGACTCTTTGAAACCCTATAGACTGTAGCCTGCCAGGCTCTTCTGTTCATGGAATTCTCCAGGTAAGAACAGTGGAGTGGGATGCCATGCCCTTCTCCAGGGGATCTTCCTGACCCAAGGATTGAACCTGGGTCTCCGGCATTGTGGACAGATTCTTTACCATCTGAGCCACCAGGGAAACATTAAAATATCTCTGCATCCAAATGTGGTAAAACGTTAACATTTTGGGAATCTGGGTACAAAGCACACAGGAATCCTTTGTATTATTTTTGCAACTTATCTTTAAGTCTGAAATAATTTTATTTTTAATTTAAATGTATCCCTGAGTAGGAATCTTAATGATTATGGCTGCATGACTTGGGAAATTTACTAAAAATCACTGAATTATACATTTAAAATGGATGAATTTTATGATACTTAAATTATGAAAATAATGTTTTTTCCTTGAAAGAAAAAAAAGGACCTCTGTATTCTTCTGGTACTAGAGGTCAAAGATGACAGCCACAGTGTCAATATTGCCAAAAGGAAGCCTCTGAGAAAGATATATATATATATATATATATATACATACACACACACACACAGGGAGGGCATATCCTCACCAGTGATTTGGCTTCTCTACCCCCACCTCAATTTTGAGCTTTGGTTAACAATTCCAGGAAACCAAGAAAGATCCACATTGGTACCTACAAAGCATATAGTTAAAGGATTATGACCTTAAAAAAAAAAAATTCCAAATGGCCTTTGGGTTTTTTTTTTTTGCACGGCTTGTGGGATCTTAGTTCCTGGACCAGGCAACGAACCTGCATCCTCAGCTATGAAAATGCCAAGTCCTAACCACTGGACAATCTGCAGTGATTTTGGAGCCCAGAAAAATAGAGTCTGACACTGTTTCCACTGTTTCCTCGTCTATTTCCCATGAAGTGATGGGACTGGATGCCATGGATCTTCGTTTCCAGTAGTCATGTATGGATGCGAGAGTTGGACTGTGAAGAAGGCTGAGAGCCGAAGAATCGATGCTTTTGAACTGTGGTGTTGGAGAAGCCTCTTGAGAGTCCCTTGGACTGCAAGGAGATCCAACCAGTCCATTCTGAAGGAGATCAGCCCTGGGATTTCTTTGGAAGGAATGATGCTGAAGCTGAAGCTCCAGTACTTTGGCCATCTCATGCGAACAGTTGACTCATTGGAAAAGACTCTGATGCTGGGAGGGATTACAGGCAGGAGAAGAAGGGGACGACCAAGGACGAGATGGCTGGATGGCATCACGGCCTCGATGGGCGTGAGTCTGAGTGAACTCCGGGAGTTGGTGATGGACAGGGAGGCCTGGTGTGCTGCGATTCATGGGGTCGCAGAGTCAGACATGACTGAGCGACTGAACTGAACTGAACCGAACCACTGGACCACCAAGGAACTCCCTTTCCCTTTATTTCTGTGTGGATACTAAAAAGCAAAGCCCCACTTGACTGTACTGAGCAACTGCTGTACACAAGCCTAACAGCCACTTCAAATGTCTGCTTCAAATGTGGCTTGTTACCAACTCCATCCATCACCTTTCAGACTTTAAGCTTAAATGTTCTTCTATGTTATGTAGATACCATTAACAAAGAAATTCTTCATACACTTTAAGGTCAAAATTTTAAATCTCTAGCTGTCAGACAAACTGACAGACTACCTTTTGCAGGGTGCAGGGGGGTAAGTGAATCTGTATTTTATTTTAGACCTGGATTTGTTCCTATCAGGTTGGGAGCCTGAACTAACATCCAAGCAAAGTTTAAAGACTTTTTCTGAAAAGTTCATATACCATAAAATTCACTCTTTCATAGTACCTTGTACAATTCAACGAGTTTTAGTGTATTCACAAGGTTGGTCAACCATCACCACCATCTAATACTAGAACCCTTTCACCACCTCAAAAAGAGACCCTATTACCCATTAGCAGTCACTCACTCTTCCCTCTTGTTTTCCCCCTCTTTAAGTGTCTGGTAACCAGTTAACACTACGCCAAAGCCTTTGACTGTGTGGATCACAATAAACTGTGGAAAATTCTGAAAGAGATGGGAATACCAGACCACCTGACCTGCTTCTTGAGAAACCTGTATGCAGGTCAGGAAGCAACAGTTAGAACTGGACATGGAACAACAGTCTGATTTCAAATAGGAAAAGGNTGGACAGTGAGGCCTGGCATGCTGCGATTCATGGGGTCGCAAAGAGTTGGACACGACTGAGCGACTGAAACAAACCAATTATCTACTTTCCATGATAATACTTCTTTTTCTTCTTTATATTTTCCTTTGGAAACAGCATTTATACAGATAAAATACGAATTTCATTTGGTCACAGATTCTAATAAAATAAACAGTATACAATATTAGCACCACGAATGTCACTATGTGAGATTAAAGATAATTATTAACTTAGATGTTTATCCATGACTACCAAAGTCACATCAATACTCTTAACAAGAAATGTGTATATATTATATATAATATATATTAAATAGGTACATATTTATGTATCTAGCTCATATACAAATGAGTGAGATGGTAGAACGACAACACCTGAACCCTTCGCCCTGTGAAAAATGACCTCCAATAACCCCCAAGGTCAACCTGAGTGGAGAAGACACCTAATAAACATTTGATGCCAGCTGCAGCCTAAGTAAGTCCTATGCAAAACCACCAGCATTGCTAGATTCAGAAATAAGGCTTTCCACTGTGGGATGCTGGAATGGCCATGGTCCTCTGCCCTCACATGCCTGTGCACTTGTCTGTCAGAGGCTGTCATGACAGGTGCTACCCAGCTTCTTTTACTTTCAGTCCAGACACCCAACTTTCACAGAAGAGACACTGGACAACACCACCACACAAACTGGCTGCCACTCAAAGCAATGCCACTTTTTAGACATCTCTGAGTCCCAGGAGGTGGATTAGCAGCCAAGAAAAAGCCAGGCAACCAAGTACAGTTCAGTGTTATAGAATCACTCTGTACTACTGAATATGTACCAGATGCTTCACATACATGTTGAAATCTCAGAACTGCTCTGAGGTAGGTACTATGATTATTCCTCCATTTTATGGACAAGAAAACTGAGCTTCAGAAATTACAAAACAGCTAGGAAGTGATGAAGTTGGAATCTTAAACCTATCTGTGCTCCTAACACTATGCTGTTTGGAGGTTTACGAAGTCATAAACCAAAGCTATAACCAAGACCACAGAGAGTCTGTGCCTCTGTGTAATCCCTGAACTACGTAATTAGAATTATACATATTATGCTTTTTTTTTTCAGTAACTGTCTTCAATCAAGTTCCAAAATTAGCACTTTGCACAATCTCATTTTTATAAAAAGTCAAACATTAACTAAAATTACAAGCTGAACGAAATAAGACAATGTCAAAAGTACAAGGTTAAAACATACATGCACATTTCCAATTTACAACAAATCAGGAACTAAATTACTTCAATCCACAGAAATGAACCATGAAATATGTATAACAAAAATAATTATAAACTTCATCATAGGAGATACATTAGAATTTCCCCTTCAAACTGCCAAATGATAAGTGTTTACTTCTCAAATTCAAGAACACTAAATTGAATCCAATTTAGAGTACCTTTTACAATAATTGGAGAAAATCTGAGATATGGCAAAGCCAGGGCCTAGTTATCAGAGTTTAGGGTTTTAAAGTCACAGGCTAGATTTCCATTGTGGTCTAACTATACTTCATGCTCCACGGAAGGTACATTTCTTGCCCTTTCTCTTAAAAGAACTGGTGATCTGAACATTGAGGCAGTAGAAACTCCTAGAGATCTGGAAGCAGTATGCTGAAAATCAGTCCCAGTCAACAGGCTAAATGAGAAGCACTGCTGATGTAAAATTAATCCCCTGGGCACTGTCCCCAAATCCTTTTTCAACCATATACGCCATGAAGCCAAGACTGGAGTTGCTGCAACTTCAGGACTTTCTTGTTCCAGTCTGATGAGAAGCTGTCGTGTTAATAACAAATAAACACTCGATGTTCACTGCATGCCAGGCTCAGTTCTAACCACCTTACATGCATTAACTCACTTAATCCCTAGAAGGATGAGAGAACACTAAGACACAGAGATGTTGTGTTAGGCCACTTGCCCAAGTTACACAGTAGAAGGTGACAGAGCTGGGAAACAACCCCAAGCAGTCTGACTCCAGAGTCCATGTATTTACCCACTGAGTAGATCAGATGGAGAAAAGAGTCCATGTATTTAACTACTATGATATATTGTTTGGTGTCCAGCCAAGACTCAAATCACTGGACAGATAACCAAACTGCATAATCAGATCACCAATCCTTAAAATCATTTTTCATTTTCCTGAATACCCCAACTCTCAAAAGAGGGAGAATCTTCAATAATTGTTGATTTACAAAAGAATGACATGACTCAAGCCACAAGTTATACAGCTGAGCTCTGGCCAGAATGCCACATTCTCTTTAGTGAAGTAGTTTTAGCATGAGGGTTTAGGCAACATCACAGCCTTGCAGGAATTTATAAAGACTTATTTTTTTGTTACCTGGAAACCACACAATTTAAGTATTAAAATGTTTCATACAATATTGCTACCAACCTAAAGAAGATTAAAAAAAAAACTGGGTTTTTGCTCATTTTTTCCATCATGGTCTCAGAACAGTCTTCCCATCCCCCAAAACATAAGCTCTTCCTATTCATCTCAGTTCAGGGAACAGATTCCACTTAAGATTTGGCTTCCTTCACATACCTTCAGAAATACCTGGCTATTCTAGTATCTACAAAAGCTCAAATTCTCTTAAGTCTGTTGACATAAAACTTCATGTATTCTATAGCCTTCATCCCATGTACTAGCATAAGCCAGTGTCTTAAGGAATTTTCATGTTCGATGATAACAGCATTCTTTTCCTTGCTCTTTACAAAATTAGGCTGATACTGTCAGGTAGCCAAGTCATCTCTGGCTAAAGAAGGCCAATGATGCTAGGAAAGTTGAGTAAAAACTCCAGAAATAACTTCTCCCAGAGTCCTATAAGGGCATTTTAGTGACTGTTTGGCTGAACAGAAATAGTCAACAAACATCAACCTGCGAATTTGAGAGAATAAAATGCTGCAGACCAAATGACAATGGTTTGAGAGGGCGAGTATAACTGGGCAACCACTGACACAGATATTCTACTACAATGCTTCTTACTCACCTCCCGAGGTCCCAGTGCAATGGCACACACAGTGAAAGGAAGGAGCAGTCACCCTCAAATCCCAGGGACTTGGACAATAAAGCAAGCCAAGGGCATATGATATTGCTAGAAATACCTTTCCCGGGGGGGATGGTATAAAACTTTCTGCACCTCAGTGTTTGCTGGCTTTCCAGTTCTACACAGAGATGGTAGGAGTTGACAGACCTCTGTGGGAAGTTATTTTCCCAGACAGATGGCTGTTGGCTAAGAGCTGCCCTGACAAGTCCCCTTGGCCACCATGCTCAGTATTGCTACAGAGCATCCTGTTAGTTTGACGTTTCATTAAGGCACTGGGAAAGAGCTGGAGCGGCCTCAGTCATCATCCTGAACCTCATTATGTACACATACTCCACAATACCTGAGAAAGCAAGCTAGCAGAAAGCTTCTTTATCCCGTTCCCCCAGACCTGTAAGTATCAGTCTATGAAAAATAAGAAATTTCATACTGAGTCAGATAGCAAAGGGTTATAAAAAATTCAATCCAAACCATCTCAGAAACCTCCTCAGAAGCATACATACAGACTACTCAGAGATGCCTTGAAGACAGTGACTCAGAATCCACACTGATTTGGTCTATAAGTAAAACTCGGAAGGAAGGAGAAGAGATGAAGAGACATCTTTCACAAACATTTCTGCCTTATCCTAAGGACTTCTTCCCCCACATTCTTATGGCTCTCATGAGATTCTGAACTGCTATGTCCCTGCGAGCTTACTCCACATCTATTACCTTGAAGAATATCCATACATGAAATTTTTTTCCCAAATATGGTTGGAAATTATTTGACATGAAGAAGAGGAAGAGAAGGATGAGATGACAGTCTAGTTTCAAATGCTTACTAGATACCAGACACTATGGTAAGTATTCCGTGTACATTATTCACCAAGAGTCACTACTCAAATGCCATGTTATTCTTCAAGAAGTTTCCCTAACCACTTCATCTAAAACTGCCCTCATATGCATTCTCTTAATACCCCGCTTCAGTATCTTTATAGCATTTAGCACTACCATATATTATTTTAAATTTGTCTACCTGTGCATGCTCTGACTTCTATAACTAAAACAGAAGTTACATGTCTCTTGTTTACTGCAGCGTCTCCAGCATCCAGAAAGGTACTTGGTACACAGCAGGTACTCGTGAAAGCAAGATTTCACTGAATCTGCTCCAGAGTCCCCTGAGGTACAAGTAACAGAGGGAACTGAGGCCAAGGGAGATTAAGAAATTTACCAGACAACCCAGCTAGGAAGTAACATTAACATCTGACCACAGAACCTACACTCTTCTTTTTCTTATCAAAATGATTTGTACACATCTGAATCATGGTGAAATGAAAACGAAAGTCACTCAGTCATGTGACTTTTTGCGACCCCATGGACTATACAGTCCATGGGATTCTCTAGGCCAGAATACTGGAGTAGGTAGCCTTTCCCATCTCCAGGGGATATTCCCAACCCAGGGATCAAACCCAGGTCTCCCACATTGAAAGCGGATTCTTTACCAACTGAGCTATCAGGGAAGCCCTGAGTTGTGGTAAAGGTTATTTAAAAAAAGATACTGATCACATCATGAAGTCTAAGCAGTTCAGTGAGAAGACTCTACTACATGGCAGTATTAGCAGGGTGACCTCTGCCCATGACTAGGGGAGAATAAAAATCTAGGAAACAGGGTCATCTGGATAAGAATATAGCTATGTCTTATTAAGAAATAACTCTAGTGAACACTGAAAATGTTACCAGACAGAAATTTAGAGTTTGTCCTCTATATAATCCTCTATATAATCTGTCATCTTTCTTAGCCTGAGATTATAAGCTCTTAGAAGCTGTCTCTTACTTGTTCTCCTGCACAGAGTAACGTATGGTACCCTAAGCATGAGGATGGCTACCCATCAAAACAATCTATTTCACATCTAAAAAATTCTGGCCTTGCTCTTGTTTTATTCTGGTGTACCATTCACTGGGCAAGGGTCATTCATGCAGGATTTAGGAGTCCTAACAGCGTTCAAAGAATGTGTGGTACAGATGCGGGGAGAGATGGCTATAGGCCTCAGCCCCTTGACACGGCTTATGTAAATGAACATTTTTCCAGATGTGGCTCTAACAGAAATCCAGCATAAGGATAATCCTTATTTTTAAAGAAGCCTACCCTAGTTTTACATGACATCACTCTTTAGGAGGCTGGATACTTTAGATAGATAGGATTTGGGGTACGGATAGAGGGAAGAGGCAGTTAAGACACAATATTGCTATTTTTTCAGATTAATCAGCTATGATAAAAAGTAACACCCCTCTAGGAGAAACACACAGGTGGGAGAATGGCACAAAAGAAATGGCAACTGCCAGGGCTTGCCAGTTCTGTTTCTACCACTCACAGTGGCAAAGGATTTAAAAGTTACTCACTGATAAAAACAAAATGCTTATGGGTTAAATGAGTGTTCTTAAATTAGCACAGATTGTTAGAATGGAATCAACCATAAGTATACAGACTAGGACTTTTATTCTTCTCTCCAAATATTGGCAGGTAGCATCTTCTGGCACATAATCAGCATCTGTTAAATGACTGGCTCAATGATGGACAAATCAAACAGGAAATCTGTCAAGGGGATATAGCCCTAATCCACTTATTGCCTAAGGATCTAGCAGTATTTACACTACTAACAACAGGAACAGATATGTCAGGCTTCTTCTAATTACTTCTTGATCCCAAAAGATTTAGAGTTATGTCATCCTCATTGACATAAGGGGAGAATATGGTCAAAGAAGGGAAAAAGTGAAGTGTAATGAGCCATGCTGAATGGAACAAAGCTGATGAGAGGGCATTAGGCTATGAAAGAGGAAGAGTTCTCATGCAATACTAGTAAGCCCTGGCAGAGCCTTCTTTTAAGATTCTGGGTACATCGAAATCACAGTGTTAAGCACAGGTAGTGGGTATGTAAAAATCAAATTATATCACTTCTTTCTCCCACTTCACAGATGAAGGAACTAAGACATCACAAAGAAAACAACTTTCCCAAGGAAATATGATGACAAGAAGAATTCTACCCATTTCATATTTCCTCCCAAAACTATCAGGCCAGGTTCAGTTAAAGACCCAGATGACAGGCCTATGTGGCAAGCTAAATACATCTAGGTGTTTCAAACATAAGGTAAGTACAGATTTCGATTCACCAGCTCAAACTATAATGCAGCTAAGAACTCAAGTATGGAACTCCAATTTGTAAAGAACAACGATGAATGCAAAAGACCCCTAAAATCAACCGGTCTCTTTTCCCCAACGGCCGTCTTGCAACAGTAGCACATGCAGGCAGGACCTGACTGCCACAGGACTTGCCATTGGTAGTCTTTACCCGAGGTCTGGGTATTAAGTAGTAACCTAAAATTCCTGTGCCATGAAGTTCCTTGAGATCACAGACAGGGAGGATCTTTTTTTGCATCTGGATCCCAAGCTCAGTCACACTCTGAAGGGAAGAACTCCAGACCTGTCATTTTTTTCCACCTACTGTCTTTGGAATATGATCCAATGACAACTGAATGCATTTCTAAAATATACTCTGTGCCCATTAAATTTTCTAGAGAAACTTCCTCAGCCTCTTTTAAAGTTTCTCTTGGTTGGAATGTGGAATGCTCTAAATATAGATTTCTGGTACCTTTCCAAAGTTTGATCATTTGAAGCCCTCCCTCCCCACTCATAAAAAATATATCCTTTCAGCATCATTTGACCGAAGTATAAAGCAACCTGGTTGGCCTCCATGCATCCGATGGCATCTTCCAAGAGTGAAAACTCCACGCAGACATAGCCATAGTCGTAACCTGGGGACAGCATTTAAATACAGACGGGAGTGGTGTTAGTGCCTTGAAAACACAAAAGACACACTTAAATCCCCTGTTTCCGAACCCCTTAAACACAAGCCCTCCCAATGGCCCCTCCCTCCCAAGCAGAAAAAAGTACTGCTACCCCAAACAGAAAAAAAGTACTGAAGGAAAAGTCTGGATGTTTCTGGATTTAGAGAGTCATTCCAAAATGGCCTTTTCTATTAACCAAGAAGATCCTCTGCCCTCTTTAGCACTGATGATCTGGTGAGGGTATCCCAGAATTGGGTAATCCCACAGAAAGTTCAAAGGGGGACCCGAAACATTGTAACCACAGGCTGAGTCTTCTGGAAAAACAAAGTCAACAAGAATAGGAAAGTATCTGGAAAAAAAAAAACAATGTACCCCAAAACAGGATGAGAAGAAATTATCCAAAAGCTATGCTAATAGTCACCACTTTTCAAGCAGAAACCACCTTCAAAGACAGAAGTGCTGACAGACTGAGCCAACTATTCTGTTTGGACACCACAGGAAGCTTCTGGTTGGCAGGGGACAGACCATATCAGGTCGTCTTTTTTTTTCCTTGTTTCAACTCAAGTCATAAACCAGCTAAAATCTTTATGAAAGGAAGAAGGTGTAAAAGCATAAATAAGTACAAATAGCTGGGTCCAAAATTGTGCTTATGCACAAAGCTGGGGTAGGCTGAGGAGAGACAGGAGTTGTTAGCAATCAATACATGTTAAAGAATTAAACATACCATCAGACTACAGAAGACTTTTCACCTTTTTCTGAGAACTGTCATCGTCGACACTCATGACCCACGAAACAGGAAGTCATGGGATTTACAAACTGATACACTCTAAAACTAACCCATCCTATAATTTCCTTGATACTGCCACCATATAACTGTAACAATACACCTGTTAATGCAATGCTCCTCAAATGGCTTCCATGCTTCCTTCACTGCCTCACAGGATAAAGAAGCTCATCTTTAGGAGTGACACTGTGCAGATGGAACAGCAAGAAAAAGATGTGTTCAGATGAGAAAACTCAGGGAGAGAAAGCACATGAAACCTAGGTCAATTCTGAGCACAAAGTATATATAAAATAGGAAACTGATATCATTGGATCAAGGCAATAAAGGCCAAAAAAAAAAAAAAAAACGCCAATAAAACTAGGGCAATAGAAAATAGAACTTAAAAACAGGCCAAATTTGGTGAAATGGGTTGGATTCCTTGTCACAAGAAATGAACAGCCTGAAATGTTTTATTATGACAGCAAAGCTGTGACTTTAGGTTTGTTAAATACTTCATTACAAAACGTTATTATGGTGCAACTTGATTCTTGCTTTGCATTTTGGGAAATAACCAGGAAGAGAAGAAATCTACTAGAAATCTCAGCACCACCATCAGTGGACAGAGACTTTCTACCTGTATTTTACAGCTTTGATCAACACAAACTAGAACTCCTAAAATCTCTATTTAAACTTATCACAACAAAATCAGTTTCCTCTGATTAGTAACTATTGAATAAATGAAACTACTTTAAAAAGAAACAGTATATGCATTCGTCTATATCCTATTATAACAGCAGAAATTGTTTTGTTATATAATTCCTTTCCAGTGGACTTTCTTGATTAAATTCAGAGACCAACTCACACACAAAACATTCTGCTTTTTATAAGGGGCTCTGAATGTTCTTGGGAAACACTGCAGAATAGTAGAAGCAACTAAGCGTTTTCTCATGAAGTATCTACTGTAAACATTCAAATGCATGTCCACAATCAGAAAGGGGCAGCCATGGAACAAGCATTCTCTCAAGTGTGTTGATTACCTCAACAGAACATTATCAAAAGAGCATCCAGGTGAGTGGAAGGCAAACCCTCTTCACAGCTACCAAAATGAAAAACACAGAGAAGTGACACCAAATTGGCCAAGTCCTGAGTCTCCTTTCTGTTCTTAAAGAAGTAACTATTATGGCCCAGAGGAGCACACAGAATCTGTGTATAGAGAAAGAAAGGATTCATGACAACATTCAGTTTGCTGAATTACAATCCTGAGATACTACATGTTGACAATGTACTTTAGATATAGTGTTAAATTCACAAGTCCAACACTCAAATTCTCCTGCCAGAAACTCTGGCTGTTAGACAAAAACAGAAATTTAGTTTAGGGAATTCCCTGGTAGTCCAGTGGTTAAGATTTAGCACTCTTACTGCTAGGATCTGGGTTCAATCCCAGGTCAGAGAACAAAGATTCTGTAAGCCATGTAGTACAGCCAAAAGAGAAGAAAAAATATTTAATACTTAAAATTTTAAAAATAAACAAATAAAAACTTTAAAGTATCCAATCTTGATCCAAGTCATTTTGTGTGTCCAAGACTCATAGTTGTACTATGAGGATTTTCATAAATTGCCAATACCTGTGATGATACCAAGTAATATACACACAGCCCTTGTTGGTACAAAGCTGTATTCTAAACATTTTACATATATAGTTAATCCTCAAAAGACTATCATATAAGGTAAAGATTATTAACTTCATTTCACCCATTAAGGGGAAGCAGTCAAAGAAAGAATAAGTAATTTGCTCAAAATTATCTCAATAATTTATTACTTATTATCTCAATAAGTAAGCAGTAATACAAAGTTTCAAACCCCAGCAGTCCAGATTCAAACAAGTGTATTAATCACTGCACTGTATTAAGTTAACCTGACTTCTAAACTCTACGGAGCCCAATTACAGAAAGGACCCCACAAGTCTGAGCACAGATAAGACTATGCCTATCGTTAAGAAATACTAAAATTTGAGCACAACAGATATTCTGAAATGTCTATGGCAGAACGATTATTGTAAGTGGGCCCGAGTGTGCAAGTTACAAGGCATTCGCTCTCTTGAATTGAATGTAATGGCTATCAAAATTCTTTTGAAAAGACAAAAACCCCCAAAGTCCTATTGTGAATGATGATTATAAAAATTACAGTGTAAGATACTTGATATAGTTGTGTTGAAATATAGTATTTTAAAAACTTTAAAAATGAAACCAATTATATATTATAAACTATGTACAGAAAAAAGGACTGGAATTAAATACAATGAAGTTGCATGTTACTCAGATGTTGGAGACCAAAGTCTGCACAGGAGATGAAAACCAAGCTCTGTTGATATACTCAAACACCTGAAGGTGAAGAACAACATACCATCTCTCAATATAGGTTAAGTCCAGCACTGACAGTTTTTCCTCCAGCGTCGCAAGAGATCACTTTTCTTTTGGCTGCCACCAGATGAAGAGGTTGGCTTGAATGTAAGGGCCATAATATATGAAAAGTATATCACTTTTTTTAAAAAATATTTTTTTATTTATTTTTTCCGTCTCAGGTGTACATGAGTTCCCAATCTCGAACCCTCCCCCCGCATATCACTTTAAATGACAGAATCACAGCCAGCACAGTGAATGCTCACACTCAGAGGAAACTGGAGAGACCACCTGAAGCCACAGCCAGGTCATACCCCAACCTCTCATGCTCACTCCATGGGAGGGAAGATGGGGTCCGTGTGGGGCAAGGGAGAGGGGTTGAGCAAGCACAAGTGAATATACACAAATTTGAAAATAATATAATGTGACACAACTGTACATGAAAATGTTTGCAATGGTTGTATTGTTATATTGAGATAATTGGGATTTTTTTTCTTTAGTTTACAAATGTAATTTTATTATTCACAGAAAGGTTCTAGTAGACAAAGATGATGCTCTACTTGGAGACCTAACTGTTCTGAAGACCACCAACCCACCTTACATTCAGAATTGCTAGGAACCATCTGGAATCATCAAGATGGTAAACTCAGTGTTAACAACCCCACAGATAGATTCTCACTTAGAAAGAGTAATAAAGTCTCTTTTATCACCTTTTTCTTCTACAGTCATGCTGGGAAGAAATCTGGTGGGATGATGGGTCTTTGTGGCTTATTTAGATGACTATTAAAAAGCATATCTTACTCCATTTTCTAACCTAAATGTATATATTTCTCATAGAAATGTGAATGCTTCTTAGACATTTTTTCAATGCTGAGATGGATAACAAAGCAAGGGAAATAAATCTATAAAGGTAACATTAAATTTTCAGTTCTTTCCATCAGTATTAACCATGTGATTGCCTGTTTCCCCCAAAAGTATCTGTGATAAAAGCTAACAGGCGCTTAGGAGAAAATGAGATACAGAAAACAAAGCCCTGATAGGTAATATCCAAACCCGGAATTAATTCTTCAGTCTCTGCCCCTAGAAAAGCTGACTCAGTGATGCTAGCAAACACGGCTCTTGACCATTTAAGACAACTCTTAGTCTAAACCAAGCCCAATTTTCATAACACTTATACACCAAGATTTTGAATTAGGCAAATGAGATAAGCAGCCCTATATTCAAACTGATCTAGAAAAACCCAACTAAACATAAACAAGTCCAGTTGAACTGTCCATTAGGAGAGTACTGGTTGACTAGCAAACAGCCCAAAATAGACATACCAACCATGAAATGTAAAAAAGAATCAAGATTTTAAAGAACATAGGCAGAGGGGAAAGAAATTTTTTAAATGTTATCTGGTATGTTTGAGGAAAAAGAAAACACAGGGATTTCCCCCTATAAACAAGGAGTATTATTTCTGTAGAAATGAAGCATTATGAATATAAAAAGCGACATGAAAAATCTTAATAGAAATTCAAGAGGACTTAGTTTTATTGGTCTGTCTTTCCTAATTCCACTCTACTGGGAATACAGGTGTTTAGAAGAAAAGTAAAACATTATCAGGTTAGAGATGTTACTAAGTCAAACAAAACTGATCCAGATGTCTGAACTCGCATCAAAGGAAGCAAGGTGACAGAGAATGCCTATGTGAATGTTTCCAACAGGTACTTTGTTCTGTTAAAATCTCAAATTTATTTGAGTATGTACCTGCAGCTTTCATTAGGAAAATATCTAATTTATATATGTCAAACTACAATCTGGGAAGAATGAAACTGGCCCACATGAAATCCATCACTTTGACATCTTAGAGCACTTTCAATTCTCTCCTCTTCAACCATGCATATAAAGATTGTTGGTTTATAATAAAATACATGAAATGAGGAAGATATGCACTGATGATTACTTGCTAAATTTTTGAAAACTGCATATGGTTCAGTATTTTATCTAGCTTTCCATCTACACCAACTGGTTATTTGTGATATATAGATTTTTTTTTTTTTTGGTTTGTATCTTCAAGTAGTTTTTAAAATCCAAAATCAATCTTAGGGTCACTTCATCCTGATGATGGTTCTGTGGGCCCAGCTTGACAGTTGTTAGAAAATGATCACCTTTATTCAACTCATTTCAATTCCACTGACATTAACAATACTATGTAAGTACAAAGGAGGGGCGTGCCCTGGCCCTCAGAGAGCTGAGTCTAATGACAAGTAGATAAGCATAGATCATCTCAAAATGCTACCTAAGTCAAAAAAGGGAACATCTATTCTTTTTTTTTTTTTTAACTATAATTAACAAACAACATTATATTACTTTTGGGATATAAAATGATGATCTGATGTATGCATGTACTGCAAAAAGATTTCAGTAAGTTTAGTCAGCATTCATCAACACACAGTTACAGTTTTTTTTCTTGTGATGGGAACTTTAAAAATCAACTCTTATATTGTAAAGTAATTAGCCTCCAATTAAAATAAATAAATTTTAAAAAAAGATCAACTCTTAGAGCAACCTTCAAATACACAATAAGGTACAGTTAACTACAGTCACAACCCTGTATGTTCGATCCCCAGGAATTTCTTTTTATCTGGCAGTAACTACTCTTTATAGAGCCAATGATCTAGTTCAAATTTTGTTCACTTGAAAACAAACCAAAAAACCTACAGAGTAATTATCCGGAATAGGAATAAGATCTGCTCATGCCACTACCACTGCCACTGGCCCCCTCCCCAAGCTTAGGACACTCTAACCTACTCCCGCTCCAAGCTAAGGACACTCTAACCTGGCAGGAATGGCAAAAGGATCACCCAAGTGAAGCAGCATCAATGCTGACGCAAACTGCCCATGCAGAGATGATTCCAGACTAAGTGTGGAGGGTCTTTTCACTTGGCAGGCGATGGTACTCGTCAATGCCACATCACTTGTAATGAGTATCATCCCCGAAGCACACACAACAAAGTAATTTCTACAGTTCTGTACATAAGCAGAAAACCATAGCTAATTCACCATTCGCTCTCAGGCAAGACATTTTTCTCTGAGCCTGGGTTATCTCATATGCCAGGTACCAACGATGGTTAACTCTTTTCTAGGGTGGTTTTGGGGGTGCATGAGATAATGCATGTTAGTACTCCTGTGCTTCTATTACAAAGCACTATTAGGGACTTACCTGCTGGCTCAACTGATAAAGAATCCACCTGCAATGCAGGAGACCCCAGTTCAATCCCTGGGTTGGGAAGATCCCCTGGAGAAGGGATAAGCTACCCACTCCAGTTTTCTTGGGCTTCCCTGGTGGCTCAGACAGTAACAAATCCGTCTGCAATGCATGAGACCTGGGTTCGATCCCTGGCTGGGAAGATGCCCTGTGGAAGGAACAGCTATCCACTCCAGTATTCTGGCCTGGAGAATTCCATGGACAGAGGAGCCTGGCAGTCCATGGGGTCGCAAACAGTAGGGCACGACTGAGCAAATTTCACTACTCACTTTTAGGGACTAAAGATGAGACAGTTGTCCCTGTCGGTGCTCAGTCACTAAGCTGTGTCCAACTCTCTGCAGCTCCATGGACTGCAGCACATCAGGCTACCCTGTCCTTCACCATCTCCCAAAGTTTGCCCAAATTCATGTCCACTGAGTCAGTGATGTTATCTAACCATCCCACCCTCTTCTCCTTTTGCCTTCAATCTTTCCCAGCATCAAGGTCTTTTCCAATGAGTTGGCTCTTCCCATCAGGTGGCCAAAAATATTGAAGCTTCAGCAACAATCCTTCCAATGAACATTCAGGGTTGATTTCAGCTGCCTCTGTGTTGCTGCTAAAATTTTAAAGGGATAAATTTCCTCACTGATTTCCAGTGTATACTAAAAACATATCTGATTTTCCCACAGGTACAAAGGTATTTTTATTTTGACTGGCCCCTACTGCCTTGGTCCTAGTACAGAAAGGACAATTCACCAATGTCCCAAGGGGCTCTGGGAACATTCCACAAAGACAATGTCTTCCTAGCTGGAAGCTGTTCAGGATGACAGCAGATCACACTAGCCCAGCCACTCACCTATTCCAAAAGTGAACTAGTTATCTAGAGAAGTTATTAGACAACTGGCACGCTGTGACACTCATGCTGACCAGAACACGAGATGATTATAGGTCATCTCTGACCTATAATAGAGAACTAATGCCCAACTAAAGGCAGCAGGTACCAGCCAGAGGTAGCTGTAGAATTTCCATCCATGGTATCATGGAAAGATATTGGTCTTTGTTCCTTTTCTGACACAGAGCTTCTAAAACTCTGGGAATTTCCTGAGTGTAAGAGTGATGAGTCTTTTGTCTTAATGAGATGACTCTTGGTGGGCTCCTAGATAGCCTCAAGATGGCAACCGGTCAATAGAAAACCAAGACTTCATTAGAAGCATGGAACTTTCAGCCTCATTCGCTAACTTCCAGGGAATGGAAAAGCGAGTGGCAATTGGGTCAATCACCAACGGCCAATGAGTTAATCAATATTGTCTACATAATGGGACTGCCTAAAAATCTCTAAATCATAAGATTTGGAAAGCTTCCAGGTTGGTGAATGTATCTACATTATAGGAGGGCGGTATACCCCAACTTCATGGGACAGAGGCTCTTACTCTTGGAACTCTTCCAGACCAAAGTACCTATCTACTTCTTCACCTGCTCCTTTATAATAAACTGATTATTTCTCTGAGTCCTGTGAGCCATTCTAGTCAACTATCAAACCTGAAGAGGGTGTCGGATTATGGGAACATCCAAAAGAAGTATGGGTAACCTGTGATTGGTATTTGAAGTAAAGGCACAGTTGTGGGACTGAGGCCTTAAACCTGGAGTCTGATGCCAGCTCTGGGCAGTTAGTGTCAGAACTGGATTGAGTTATAGTTATCCACTCAGTGCCAGAACTGATTGATGTTAGGGATTCCCTAGTAGCTCAGTTGGTAAAGAATCCACCTGCAATGCTGAAGACCCTGGTTAGATTCCTGGGTCAGGAAGACACACTGGAGAAGCAATAGGTCTACCCACGCCAGTCTTCCTGGGCTTCCTTTGTGGATCACCTAGTAAAGAATCTGCCTGTAATGCAGTAGACCTGGGTTGATCCCTAGGTTGGGAAGATCTCTTGGAGAAGGGAAAGGTTACCCACTCCAGTATTCTGGCCTGGAGAATTCCACAAGCTGTATAGTCCATGGGGTCGCAAAGAGCTGGACACAACTGAACACCTTTCACATAGGAGGAGGAAATAAAATCTCTCATCATCTCTCTGCCTGTATGACACAGAGGCATACACTGCTTTCTGCTGACATCATTCCAGAACATGTTAAGACCTCCATTTCTCAATTTACATGGCTTGTCCCCTAGGTCAATTCAACTGCAAATGCCACTGTAATCAGCTAACTTACTGGCAGCACTTATCCTCCATGCACCCGTTGTAAAATACAAGACTACTCTTAGTTAAGGTTTACCAGAGCTTTTCATCAGATTTGCTTGTACTTTGTCAAACATATTCATTGTCTGATAAACCAGGTGAGCACGTTCTAGGACTTGATATTGATCTGAAAGCTAAAATGAAAATTTTTAATTTTCTAACAAACATAGAAGTACTTATACAAACGGAACAGAAAACTTGACTCCCTCAACTTAACACCACTGCATAGTTTTACAAACTAAAGTCAAGTCTGTCAGAATTTTTGACAAAAATTTCTTGAGAGGATCTACTCATTCAGTATATTACTTCCAGAGTTAGCAATAATACTTTCAGGTTGAAGAAACACATCACAAATATTATTTAACCTCCAATTCACACATGACCTCACACATTGCTGCCAGGAATTTTTGTAGCTTGGAGTGTGAGATAAGATAACAGGACTATTGTAAAGTAATTAGTCTCCAATTAAATAAATAAATTTATATTTTAAAAAAGATACTAGAACTTTTTTTTCTTATAATGTGACATAAATTCAATTGCAAGGTTACTAGGAAAAACCTAATGAAGCTTAAGCTTCACTCATTAAGCAATGATTTTCCTACCCTGTCACCATCACTCAGGTACATTTGATTCATTTTTTAAAATGTTATCTAAACAAGGTCCTAAAGGTCCTACTGAATAGCACAGGGGACTATATTCAATATCTTATGATAAACCATAATGGAAAAGAATATTAAAGAATGGCTATGTGTACAACTTTACACATTTGTCACTTTGCTGGAAAGCAGGTTGGCACAACATTGTAAATCCACTATTACTTCAATTAAAATAAATTTTTAAAAAATGAGGGCAGGAGGAGAAGGGATGATGAGGATGAGATGGCTGGATGGCACCAATGACTCAACGGACATTAGTTTGAGCAAACTCCGTGAGGTAGTGAAAGACAGGGAAGCCTGCTGTGCTGCAGTCCATGGGGAAGCAGAGTCAGACACGACTCAGCGACTGAACAACAAAGTACTCCAGACCATTTTAAAACTCCCTGAAGGCACAGGAGCCCTTTCTTAGTAAGGAGAAATAATGGAGACATTTCCCCCACACCAAAATTGAAACAACCAAGGCCTCTAAGGTCTCCAAACTTTAAGGCTTCCAAAGCTCTCCTGTACAGAAAACAGCTCCTCTCTGGGAATTTACAAATTCTTACAACCCAACTACATTTTTAGAGGTTGAAAATATTCCTTTTTTAAAAATATGCATTGGAATGGAGGTATATAACGAGACTTCCAGAAAAAACACAAAAAAGTCAGGTCTATTTGTACACATTTTTCTCTACTTCTTGTCTGATCATTTCCTATAACACTCATGAAAACTTGATTCATTTCATTTCTCTGACACTCAGAGGTCATCACTTTATTTGATCTCTCTGACCAATCATTACTGTCAAGCATTCACCGAGCTGAATACGGATGTTCTCTTACATAACCACAGTAGTACCAACTTCAGTGAATTTAACACTGACTCACCACTACTACAATCAATGTATAAAACAGTTCCATCATGTCCATCAATTCACGTATGCTTCCATCTTACAGTCAATTCTTCCCCCAATAACTTGGCACCATTATTTTCTATTCTTGTCATTTTTCTTTTTCCAGAATGTCATATAAATAGGATCATATGGTATGGAGTCTTTTTTAAAATTATGATCAAATACACAAAACATAAAGCGTACAATCCACTGACATTAAGTACATTCACCATGTTAT
This sequence comes from Neotragus moschatus, assembly GCA_006410615.1. NCBI lineage: Eukaryota > Metazoa > Chordata > Mammalia > Artiodactyla > Bovidae > Neotragus > Neotragus moschatus. The sequence continues at coordinate 1,583,135 of SJYA01002770.1, forward strand.
TCAAACACCACGACTATCTAGCTCCAGAAGAAAATTTTCATCACCCCCAAAAGGAAATCCCATATCCATTAAGCAGTCACTCCCCACCCCCTCTTCTCCAGCCTCTGACAACTACCAAACTACCCAATCCACCTCCTGTCTCCACGGATAGGGCTATTCTGGATATTTCATATAAACAGAAGCAGACAATACTGTGGCCTTTTGTGCCTTGCTTCTTTCACTGAGTGTAAAGTTTTCAAGGGTCATCCAGGTTGTAGCATGTATCAGTACTTTGTTTCTTTTTACTGCAGTATGTAGCCTTTTGAGCCCAGTTTCACTTAACACAATGTCTCTGACATCCACCCATCTTGTTATGTGCATGCAATACCTGCATGCATAGTTTCATCATTTTTACTGCTGAGTAGTATTCCATAGTATGTACATACCAGAGTTTGTTTGCCCAGTCACCAAAAGACATTTCATTGTTGATACTTCCCCAGAAATGTAATCACATAAGTCAAGGTATTTCACAATTAACAGGGCTACTATTATATCTGCACTTGGCAACAGAAAAATTCAAATGTACACAACAGGTATAGGTTCACTATCCATTATCTGAAATTCTAAAATCTAAATATCCCCTAAGTGTCAAGTTTTTCAGTAAATTTTCTGTGAAGTCATTTGGAGATACATCTTGACCTATACTTTAGTCTCTTTATAGTCTTTTTAAAGTCTTCTTAGTGAGAATATTCATTTTCTACAGAAATATTATATCTTATACGCATTCCACTGGGGAGTATAATTCACATATAAGCTATTGGACCACATTATCTTTCTAGAATCAGAAAAATTCATAAATTCATCTGACCCCACAGATTTAGATAAAAGTTGTGGCCCTGTACTTACACAGTTCTAAATGAGACAAAAATTAAGCTGATAACTACTCAAGTCAGTGAAGAGGCATTAAGCTTTTCTCTGTTACAGACTAGCTCCCCAATACATCAACTACAAGGATGAACATTACCCCACAACCCCCCTCTTATGAACAACATCCAACATACATGGTCTTTGCAGGTTATCCTAACCTAAAAACTTGATGGCTGTTTATAAAAGACACCATTTCTACTGAAATTCAGACATAATCTTTGAACAGGTAAATGTTAAAGTTCTCAGAACATCTGACTGTCTCAAGATATGTTTTTCAGCACTCAGGAAGCATGCATTGCTGTAAAACCTAAAGTAACCTGTAGTGCCATGGGGTCTCCTCACTTGAAAGAAGACTCACAGGGGCTCTCCAAATACATTATTCCATATACACCACATTATTCATTCCATGCATACTGGGAACCCATCTGGGCTAGGCAGAGAGTCAAGAACTGGGGAAACAGGAGGGAACAAGCCAAACAAGGCTCCTACTGTCATGAAGCTAACTCTCCAATGACAGGAATAAAACACACAAAACCACTGAGAAAAATATCTAAGTAATAAATCCTAAGATGACAAAAATATGATATAAAATGACTGAGGAATGATTTTAGATTGGATGGTGACTCAAGGACTCAAACAGTTGAAACTGAAGCCAAGAACTAAACCCCCAAAGAAAATAAGAATCAGAGAGAAGAGCAGTGCACAGGCTGTGACAAAGCAGTAAGTCCATATGGTCAAGGATGAGAGAAGGCTCAGGATGGCTAGAGCATGGTTAAGAAAGGTAAAGAGTGTATGTAATGAGGTCAGACAAAAAGCCAAGGGCAGGCTCATGCAGGATTGTGTTAAGTCAGAACAAGAAGTTGGGAGTTTCTTCCAATTGGGATGGAAGGGTGTTAAAGTGTTTTATGGAGAGGAATAACATGACATGACTGATAATTTCAAAAGCTCATTCTACTTGCCATACAGTGATATAATACAGATAATATGGGACTGGTAATCCAATCCTTTCAATTCTTTCATTTTAAAAAGTATATATATGTGTGTGTGTGTTTGTGAGCTTATATAAATATGGTGTGTGTGTGTGTGTATACACACGTGCATGTGTACACTTATACAAATATGACGGCTTCTGTGATATCTCAGACCAGGTAAAGAATCCGCCTGTAATACAGGAGACATGTGTTTGATCCCTGAGTCAGGAAGATCCTCTGGAGAAGGGAATGGCTACCCACTCCAGTACTCTTGCCTGGAGAATTCCATGAACAGAGAAGCTTGGCAGGCTACAGTCTAAGGGGTTGCAGAGTCAACCCCATAGACTGATATGACTGAGCAACTAACATGTTCAACACTTTCATATATGCATACAGTCCAAAGGAGATCAATCCTGGGTGTTCTTTGGAAGGACTGATGCTAAAGCTGAAACTCCAGTGCTTTGGCCACCTCACGTGAAGAGTTGCCTCACTGGAAAAGACTCTGATGCTGGGAGGGATTGGGGGCAGGAGGAGAAGGGGACGACAGAGGATGAGATGGCTGTATGGCATCACCTACTCGATGGACGTGAGTCTAAGTGAACTCCGGGAGTTGGTGATGGACAGGGAGACCTGGTGTGCTGCAATTCATGGGGTCGCAAAGAGTCAGACACGACTGAGCAACTGAACTGAACTGAACTGATCACTTCATGTGTTAAAATGGCAAGAAAAGGCAGAATTTCCCGAAAACTGATTTTTTAAAAACTACTGTCCTGAATGATTTCACATTTGTATCAATGTCTCTGGTCTGCCAATTATGATTTTAATAGCTGCCAGAGCGAGAAAATTTAAGGACTTCCTCTGTGAACCCTACAGATCAATGTAGGTTTTACTCTGCTAATAAACTGTCTCTTATACNCAAAAGCTCATTCTACTTGCCATACAGTGATATAATACAGATAATATGGGACTGGTAATCCAATCCTTTCAATTCTTTCATTTTAAAAAGTATATATATGTGTGTGTGTGTTTGTGAGCTTATATAAATATGGTGTGTGTGTGTGTGTATACACACGTGCATGTGTACACTTATACAAATATGACGGCTTCTGTGATATCTCAGACCAGGTAAAGAATCCGCCTGTAATACAGGAGACATGTGTTTGATCCCTGAGTCAGGAAGATCCTCTGGAGAAGGGAATGGCTACCCACTCCAGTACTCTTGCCTGGAGAATTCCATGAACAGAGAAGCTTGGCAGGCTACAGTCTATGGGGTTGCAGAGTCAACCCCATAGACTGATATGACTGAGCAACTAACATGTTCAACACTTTCATATATGCATACAGTCCAAAGGAGATCAATCCTGGGTGTTCTTTGGAAGGACTGATGCTAAAGCTGAAACTCCAGTGCTTTGGCCACCTCACGTGAAGAGTTGCCTCACTGGAAAAGACTCTGATGCTGGGAGGGATTGGGGGCAGGAGGAGAAGGGGACGACAGAGGATGAGATGGCTGTATGGCATCACCTACTCGATGGACGTGAGTCTAAGTGAACTCCGGGAGTTGGTGATGGACAGGGAGACCTGGTGTGCTGCAATTCATGGGGTCGCAAAGAGTCAGACACGACTGAGCAACTGAACTGAACTGAACTGATCACTTCATGTGTTAAAATGGCAAGAAAAGGCAGAATTTCCCGAAAACTGATTTTTTAAAAACTACTGTCCTGAATGATTTCACATTTGTATCAATGTCTCTGGTCTGCCAATTATGATTTTAATAGCTGCCAGAGCGAGAAAATTTAAGGACTTCCTCTGTGAACCCTACAGATCAATGTAGGTTTTACTCTGCTAATAAATCTGACAATACATGTAGAAAGTCAATGAGTACTAAAGAAATGAAGAATTAAAATTGCCGTTATTTAAATATCAAAACACATCTTTTTCCTAAACACCAATACTTAACGAAAGCACAGTTTATGAAATAAGATCAAAGCTGAAGTTATTGCCCTGTGGGTCAAAAAGCAACTGAAGACTATAAATTCTATTTTTAATTTCCAAAGTTAATAGTAAATCAGGAAAGCCTCTATGAGACACATACCCCTCATCCCAAAAAGAGCTATGCTTGAGAACATACCTACTCTTAGTCATATTTTCACAAATTTAGAGCTGGCATGTTTCAAACAAAGAAAGAATTAGCTTTCTGAGAAATAACGCTCCTGAGTTCACTGTCAAATTACAGGAAAACAATTTTTGTACTTAACACAAACACCAGATTATTTCAAGCATCAAAATTTTTGTGGACAGTTTTAGTCTGCAAAACCAATGAGAAGTAATCTAGTTAATGCAAAAATGTTATTCCATGGTGAACTGTTTAAAGGTAAACTATATGCTCAAAAATATGGCTTGCTCTTTTCTTTAACATGAATTACTGAAATTCTAAGACTTGTGAAAAGACTAATGCTCTACTTTCTTTAAAATAGATCACTTTAAAATTACCTTTATTTGTTTCATATTGGGTAGTCCTAAAAATACTGGTCCAATACCTTGAGTGCTTGGCATTTCACTTTTGACTACTTTTTCTATAATAAGGTTTGAAGAAACTGACCAAATTTGGTACTGTAAGCTACTAGGAGGATATTCTGAAAATCTAATCTGTAGAGCAGAGGTCAAAAAGAAAGGTCTTCTGGATCTATTCATGGATTTCAACAAAACAGCTGGTGCAGGACTCTGTCCTCAGAAAAAGACTAAAATCTCAAGAAACTACTCATTTATACAATTTCTCTGGCAAGTTGAAAATTCCATGCTGAAGCAATGAAACGTAAAGTTTTACGTATAGTAAGGTAATTAAAATCTTACCCGGCTCAAACAGAAACATTCTACTACCATGAAGAACATCAGCAGCAAGTTTAATGATTTAATTGCATAAAATATATTTGGGGACAAATTCTACAGCACTCACTTTGTATCTCGTAGGCACTCAGAAGTACTGGAAAATACATTCTCATCACCCATGAGTGGACAAATATCCACAAAGAACTACAGTTAAGGGTATAGCTGGTTATTGTTTGAAGGCATCAACAGGAGGCTTCTGGAAATCTTAATTGTGGTTTCTTAAAAAAAATATTGAGGAACACAAGATGCAGAGATCTGACAGACTCTTCCTAACCCAAGGCTGCATGCAAGTTATGAAACTCACCTGTGTTATACTCCTTTAACTGCAAGTCCTTCACAGGCATGCCATCAGGAGTCCAAAAGGCGTTAAGAATCTGTAAGAATACGGTATGCACACCAATGACACACATCATAATCAAATACTAAACATTATATTTTCCCTAGTGGTTTTTATTCTACAAACTTTAAAGCAATGATTACTTTACAAAGGGCAAATTAAGCCAAGTACACTCCAGCCTTCCAAAACTATTCAATGAATAGAACATAATTACTCAAAAATTCTCAAGTACAAAAAAAAAGGCAGAAGAGCATAACCTCAAGAGCTCAAGCTCTGAAATGAGACTGCCAGTATTCCAAGTCTCTCCTCCTCATGTGCTGTGCAACCTTTCAGCACCCAGAGTCTCATTTTCTAAACCTAAGATCATGCAATGAGCTCCTTCCTATCCAGGGCCATGTTCCCTGAACTCCCTCAGCCTGGTCAGCTCTTTTCCCCATTTTCAAATGGACTGTTCTCTCACTTGCATTCAGGCCTGGGCTCAAATGTCACTTTCTCAGTGATGTCTTCCCTACCTACCCAGTCTAACACCACTTGCACCCGAGTGATGCTCTAAACCCTTACTTTAGTTTTCTTCAGAGCATCCATCGCTGCCTGAATTTTTTTTTTTCTGCTTATTCTTTTTACTCCATGGTAGCAGTGACTTTATAATGTTCACCACTGTATCACTCAATGCCTACAACACTGCCTGGCATACAAAGGTGCTTCATTTTTGAATGAATGAATAAAGAGTACCTGTTTCATCGGATGTTGTGATACATAAATGAACTTATGCTTTTAAGTATCACACAATGCCTAACAGAGTAAAGCTCTGTTTGCTCTAATGATTGTATATTCTGACCAAATTCTTCCTTAAGGTTATCCATAATTTAGTTACCAAGTTCTTTAACATTGAGGAGTTAGAAAGTTCCCAGTTTTTACTACTATAAACAGCATCTTTATGTAAGCACTCCAACCCTCCTCCCTCCTACTTGGATTATCCCCTCAAGGATGATTATCAGGTCTGAGGACAGCAATCACTTATCATATATAAATATATTACAAACCTCACCTCAGTGAGTACTCAGTAACTGGTGAAATATGAATGATCTCTATGGATTATACTAAAGCTACTTTCCTGGTTTAGCTTCTGCTCTATAGGCAGGGGAAGGCTGGGTGAACGATAACCAAGATTTCCTTGAGGATTTCTTAGATTCCTGTGAATCTACAATTTCTCAAAATAAAAAGTCTTTAAAATTTTTTAATTGACCAAAAACAAAAAAAGAAAGGAAAGAGAAAAAAAGAACAAGAGCCTTACCTCTTCCTTTGTGGCATTTTCAGGCACCCCATTTAATCGAATAAGCTTGCTTGGTTTCTCCTCACTTGGGCCAGTCCTATAATCTTGATCCTTGAATCCAAAGCAAAAAAAACTTATTTCATAAAAAAATACATGTTAATGTGCAAAATGAAACAACATGAAATACAGGTACTCAGGATAAAAAAAATCAAAATGACTTGCATCATATAAAGATATAAAAAGTTATAATTGTCTCTTTTTTTGAGTTCCAAAGTTGGATTTTTTTTTTTTAAGTGGGATCTTACTTCCCCAACCAAGGACTGAACCTGGTCCCTGGCAGTGAAAAGGCAGAGTCTTAAGCACTAAACCACCAGGAAACTCCCCCCAAATTTTATTTCAAATCGTTAGAATATAAGTGTTCTAAGATCCATGCTCATTGCAGGAATTTTGAAATAGTAAAGCAGAAAACGAAGAGAAACAACATTGAAAGGGATTTTTACAAACAGGAAAAAAAAATCAACTAGATTTTTAAAACTAGAATTTTCTTTTCCTGAATGAGAAAACAGCGCATAAATAAAACCAGATGTCATTTATCAAAGATGTTACCTATAAACAATCTCCAAACAAAATCAAAAGGTGTCATCTAATGATATAACTTAACAGTACAAAATCAGAGAAATCTGCATTTTCCATATACACAAAAGTCTCAGCTCTGATTCTCCTCCATTTCAAGTTATAAAAAGGGTTTAACCTTTGGGAAAAAAAGTCTCCTACAACTACTTGACCACACCTACTGTCCGAGCATAATTACAAATAGTGTCCTCTTTTACTCTTGAAAGTGTCCTGACTTGAATAATAAATTATATGGCCATCCAGTTCTAACATTCTCAAAATCCATTTTTTAACCAAATATCTAACCAGCTTGTCTTAGAATTACTGTCCAAAATAACAGAACCTGCAATAGAGATGGGTAACACCTATTTTTAAAGGTAATGTTTTCAATGTCCAACTGCAAACATAATTCTAAGATTAAATATACATTAGATTATATATTAGACATACAGAAAATCAACATTTAAGTCAATTAAGTTAGCATCAATATTTGCAACATTAACATTGCCTCCTCCTAACTAGGTATTTTCTATCTCTTATCCTAGATATTCTCTAAATGATTTTAAGTAAGAAAATGAACCCAAAACAGCCACAAGACCTGACTACGTAAGAGACAAGAGAACCAACTCCCAAAGACAAATACTTTCAAACTAAATTATCCCACGGCATTTAAATCAGTACCATCAAATGAGATAATGAAGAGATACACATCAAAAATATGATCTGAACTGAGGGCCCTTTCTCTGGAGATGTACACTCCACTTGTGACTACAAATCTTGCTTTTTAATGGCTGTATAAAGTAAGACCCAGGACTAACGGACTCTATACATCATCCTTCAGAAAAGTCTTATGAAGAAGCAAAACTCAACAAGCAGTCCAGGGCTTCCCTAGTGGCTCAGTGGTAAAGAATCCATCTGCCAGTGCAGGAGATATGGGTTCAATCCCTGATCTGGGAAGATCCCACGTGCCACAGAGCAACTAAGCCCATCTGTACAACTGCTGAGTCTGTGCTCTAGAGCCCGGAAGCCCTAACTAAAGAGTAGCCCCCCGCTCTCCTCAACTAGAGAAAAGTCTGCACTGCAACAAAGACCCAGCACAACCAATAAATAAGTAAATAAATAAAATCTTAAAAGACAAAACAGTAGACCCCTCTATTAACATACCTGAAGGTCCCGTTGGGCATCTTGGGAAGTTTTGCCCTCAGGAAAAGACTTGCTCCGGCCATAGCCAAATATTTGGCTTCCGGGCAGTCTGTGATCCACATCACAGTACTCCATGCTTCTGTAATCAGTGTCCTGACGGCCAAGAAAGTCCAGACCACCTTCTTCTTTAAACATATCAGCATCTGAGCTCTGTTGTTCACCTCCAGAATGCTGTGACTTGTCCTGGTCTTGAAGAGGACTTTGGCTGTTCTGAAAGTCTGGTGGAGATACATGGTCAAAGGCCACACCTTGTTTTTCTCCTTCTCCTGTTTCTGAATGCTCAAATTCTCCCTTCTGAATGCCAAAAGCAGGTCTTTCCGTCGTGTGGTCATGTGCAGATTCTTCTCTCTTGTTCACATTCATACCAGAATGTTCTCTGTTTTGTGTGGAGGGCTGAACGTAATCCAAAATATCTGGATCCGCAGAGGGCATCTCCCTATCTTTAAATTCCATACAAGGTCCTCCCTCTCTGCCCCTAAAATCCTGATCAGTCCTGGATCGGTGTCTCCCTCTGAAATCTGCATGTGGTGTAGTCCTGTCCCTAAAGTCTAGATCACTAGTACCTGAACCTCGGCCTCTAAAGTCCACGTGGGTTCCGTCTTTGTCCCTGAAGTCCAAATCAGATACATCTCTATTCCTAAAATCAGAACGGGACTGATCTCTGGCCCTGAAATCCAAATCTGATAAATCCCTTCCCCTAAAATCTGCATGGGCTCCATCCCGCCCTCTAAAATCTAAGTCATAAGTGCCTCGGCCCCTGAAGTCAGGAGGAGGAGCATCCCTACCTCTAAAGTCACCAGTATGAGCCTCCCTGTCTCTGTAGTTCATGTGAGATGTCTCCCTGCCTCTGTAGTCCAGAGAAGTACCGTCTCCACCCCGATAGTCCATAAGTGGCCCTTCTCTATCCCGAAGGTCCCCAGAATGGATGTCCCTACCTCTGAAGTCCAACTGTGATGAATCTCTGCTCTGGAAATCAGAAGATGAAAAATCTCCCCCCCTGAAATCATGTCCATGGCCCTCCCCTCCTCGATAGTCACCATGCTGTCCATCTCTAGCTCCATAGCTGAAAGAATGCTCCTCTACATTTGCAAAGGGAGGCCCCGAATGCCCCTGGAAATCAAAGGGAAGTGAATCTCTGCCAGGAAAGTTGCCAGAGTGTCTCTCTTGAGCATGACTCTTAAGGGGAGGAGGAGGATAATCCCTGTTCCACCCGGGAGCAAACCTTTCTTCTTGGCTCCCACTGTAGAAACAAAGACAGTGTTATTCATATTGTCCAGAGAGTTTGAAATCTACACACCAGCATATTCTTCTCTAATCACAGCACATTCTTCTGTAAACATTTTTTTTTTTTTTTGGCAGAGTTCTGTAACAAGGTCCTAGATCCTCAGAAAACAGCAATGTTTTGCTATTTTAAGACGAAGTGGCGGAGTAAACTTTTAAGTTCCCATTTCAGAACACGAGGAAAGTCAACACAAGGTTTTCAACATGACTGCTGCAGAAAAAGCTTTCACCCAGTCCTGCAACAGGGAAAATCCGCAACACCAGATAAGCTAGCAATGGTGACACTCTACAAAAATTTCCATTTCCTACAGCCAGGGAACTCAGAATTCCAAGATCAACACGATGATTCCTATACATCAGAAAAATCAATGTGCTGTAAATTTTATACAGTAGGTTTCAGGATGTGTCTTCCTCATTGGTGCAAACAAGAGTAATGTTCCAAAATATCTGATTGACAGCTACAGAGTGGACACCACCCAATTAAAACAGATGCAGGCCCAAAATGAAGAAAACACTGGCTGTAAGCCACTAGTTGGAGTACACTAGTGTTCACCAGCTGAGCATCAGCCCTGGCTGCATCTAAACCCCAGTTCCAAAGTGGCTCCACCTAGAAGTGCTCTCACCTGGGTCCTATTATTAACTACTCAAGGGTATCTCAGAAGGCAGCATGAATCATGCCACACAGCATGTGTAAGTTGACCAAACCAAGCGACAGCATCCAGGAGCTTAATGCTAAAAGAGACCTAGAGAAAGCATTAGGCTTTCATGCTTTATCCCCAGGTCCCAAATGAAGAAGCTGATTTTTTAGATTCTAATGCCTCATCTGATTTTTCATGTTAATACAATGTATTTTAAAACATAGTATTAAATTCACATTCTCAGTTTACAGAACTCAAGACATAAATGAGAACTGGCCCTATCTTTCACACTACCTAGTACCAGACCATTTTATATGTTTTGACTTTGGTAAAAGACAGAGAATTTAAGTAGACAATTAGGTACCTAGGATCTTGAGCTTGAAGGGGAGAGGAGGGCATAAAAAAGGAAAACATAAAACGGTCTGAATGGTTACCTGCTATTCAGCAGCAAAACAAAAGTATTAAGAGATCAAGCTCCACTCAGTTCTCTCCTCTCAGAAAATATAGGTTCTATTATATAACCCTCTGAACTCAGACTACACTGCTATAGAAAGACTCAACAGACAACTACTTCTGGGTCACTCAGTTCAAGAGCAACAGTTACAATGCCAAACCCTTTCCTGGTGTAAAAGAAATTTAACAATAGTAACCCAACAGTAGGATGATGCATATTTAATAGATTTTCAGAATATAACTTCATTAGCTTCATAACACAAAAATATTAACATTATTTATGTGTATGGGGTTCATCATAAGAGAAACAAGTTTAAATGTGCTTCATAAATAATACAACTTAACAATAAAATCTACCACTAGTTCTAGTGTCACCCACATTTAAAATCACTCAGATCCCAATAGTTAGCTTGTAGGAAGACTTAAGCCTAAGCGGACATTCATGGGCTGAGCGCTGAGCTATCTAAATCTACATGTTCTCTGACCAAAACACATACAGCACTGTCTTTGAATATTACCCTAAGGATTACCTTACCAAGTAAAACTGAAATCAAATACATCTACAGTAATCACTATACTAGGGTTCTCAGAACTGTATTTTATGTAGACTATTCAAGAAACAGTTCTACTAGTTATGAAACAGCAGTGGCTATGAAAATCATTTTCAACCAAATTTTTAAGACAAGTTGTTAAAATAAATACAAAATCATTTTCCTGCAAAATACCTTTTTTTCACCCAAATTAGTCCCCTCCCCAAAGTTATGCTATGTAAAGTATGCCTCTCTCTGGTCAAAGACCTTAAAAAATGGCATGTAATGACTTATATTTAAACTGAAATTAAGGTGGGGAAATACAATTTTATATAATAGATTCTAAGAAAAAACTGTTCTGTAAAAAATTTTTAAGTGATGCAATAGAGCTGAAGTTATTTCTTTAGCACTGAAGGCTCAGTGTAAACAGCCTTACGCAAAAAATAACTATCCATAAATATAAGTAAAAAAATAGACTTTTAAACATTAAAGTACAAACACACTAATGTAGACTAGGGATCTGCACATTTCTTCCATGAAGAGTCAGACAGTAATTACATTAGGCTTTACAGTTTCTGTCACAACTATTCAACTCTGCCCCTGCAACATGAAAGTAACTATAGACAATTTGTAAACGAACGATCAGGGCTATGTTATAGTCAAAAACAAGCTGCAGTCTGTTGACCATGATCCAGACCTTAATTTTTTTTTTACGGAAAAACATAACCAGCATCACTGCTGCTGCTAAGTCTCTTCAGTCATGTCCGACTCTGTGCGACCCCACAGACGGCAGCCCACCAGGCTCTGCCATCCCTGGGATTCTCCAGGCAAGAACACTGGAGTGGGTTGCCGTTTCCTTCTCCAATGCATGAAAGTGAAAAGTGCAAATGAAGTAGCTCAGTCATGTCCAACTCTTAGCGAGCCCGTGGACCGCAGCCTACCAGGCTCCTCTGTCCATGGGATTTTCCACGCAAGAGTACTGGAGTAGGCTGCCATTGCCTTCTCTGAACCAGCATCACTACCATTGCTTTAAAGATTGCTAAGCAGAAAGTAAAGATCCCTTTATTCACTAAACTAGCTTTACTAAGTGTTATATGGATTTACTTTTAAACTTTTCTACCTAAATTTTCCATGGGAACCCCAAACTTCAGAATAATAAAATAACTGTTGAATTTGCACAGGAAGATCCTGCAGGCTGCCAGTCCAAAAGAAAACTTACTTGTAACAAAAGTTTCAATTGGAGCATAAATATTTTTTTTGGCCATGCCACAGAGGCTTGTAGGATTTTAGTTCCCCGACCAGGGACTGAACCCAGGCCCATTGGCAGTGAGAGCATGGAGTTCTAACCATTTGGACTGCCGGGGAATTCCCTGGAGCATAAATGTTTTTTAATGTATAACTTTAAAAAAGTAAGATTTCTTTGCCATACACAAACTACAGCCGTAAGTCACATTCCTATAGCATTTCATTAACTGCAAACACAATGCAAAAGTTTTTAAAATATCATCAGTGTTTATTACACTGGCTATAAAAAATTTACTCCCTATAAATCTATAATTCATTTACAACTATGAATGCTACCACCTTCTACACTTATCAAATCAATAATATAATTCACTTTATTGAATTATAAATTCAATATTTTATGTAATTTATTGTATAGAAAGAATGTAATTCATTCTCCCTACAAATCTATAATTCTTTTACAACTATGAATGGTACCCCATTCTCCAGTTATCTTTGTACCCAGTAACCCCTAAAATTGTAATGTAGCTTAGGAAACTGCATTAAGTAAATAATTTTTCTTCCTCACAACTATTTCTAGTGGCTGAAATACAATGTGTCATAAGAAAGACAGAGCTCTGGATTCTAGACATAAATTACTGAACTTAATGAAACATTCACATTCATTTATAACCATTCATATACATTTTTACTAGCTTTCCTTATTAGTTGAGTACATATTACTTTGCTAAAAAAGATAAAAAATATTTTTTAAAAACTGGGGGATTTTTGTTAATATTTCTAAAACGCTAATACATAAAATACTTGGCATGCTAGGTATTCACTCTGACAATCACTCTAGAAATGACTAGAAAAATTTTAAGTAGTTTCTATTTTTAAAAATCAGAAAAAAAAAAATCAAAGTTATTTCTACACAAAGAAAATATCCCTTTTTATAGTAGGCCATAAATGTTATACAGTATCTACAATGTTATAATAGACATTTCAATATTCAAATTTTAAGACTTACCGAAAAGGTCCTGTTCTGTTAGCAGATCGAGAATCCCCCCACATCTCTTTCTGTGTTAAGAGGGCCCAATAAGTAGATCCTTTTGCTACCAAACTCTGGTTATAGCAGTACCTGTACAAAACAAACCACAATAAATGAGTATGTGGGTACATGAAGTAAAGACTAAACCAATTTGCTCCTGTTTGGCTTATCAGGAACCATATCAGCAAGAATATTTTTAGAAGTAACTTTTAAACATTTATATATTCATTTACAGCAACAAAAACACATTTTAAATTTAAATTTAAAAAAGGGCATCATCAATCTCTCAAAAGTACTAAGAATGCTTCATAAAACATTTATTAAATTTTCCAGCACCCATTCTATATTCCTTTTTGGAAACAGCACCTTACCATGTTTATTTACTACCCTCAGTCCACATGGCTGATCCTACACTATTCAGCCTGGCCAATCAGAATAGTCTATTACCACAGTGATTGCTCTGAAGATGAGCACATAACCTATGACTAAGAAGTCCTCATAAGACCTGCACTCCAGCTACCGAAAAAGAGGCAAACTTATTTTTGGTCACACAGCACTGCCTGTGGCATACCAGTTCCTCATTTGAACCCTGGCCCAGGCAGTGAAGAGCCAAGTCCTGACCACTGGACCACCAGGGAATTCCCCAAAAGAGGCAAACTTTCATAACCTTGGATTTGGCAACGGTTTCTTACCATGACAACAAAAGAAAAAACAGATAAAGTAGACTTGATCAAAACTGAAAACTTTTCTGCATCAGAGTATCAAGAGAGTGAAAACACAACCCACGTCAGCAAAAATAGCAGACTATTAAATTCCAAAGCCTTCTTCCTCCACAGAAACGTTAAAAAATAAGCAGTCTGAACCAACTTTGTCCAGCCTTTAGAAAGCAGTCAAAGCTTTACGATGACCAAATGAATGCTCAATGAAGAAAAAGTCATCCTCAAAATAATCAGAAAATTTTGGGTGGCAGTGGTTTTTGTCTTGAAGCAGTGGCAGCCCATTTTCCCAGCTCCCTCCCTTAAACCAAAGGGAAAAGTGATTTGTAAATAACTATGTACTTCTGTTCTAGTAATGTTCTGTTCTGTATTGGGGAGAGGCTAAAGGACTGATGCAAGGTACTTGCCTCTGTTTTACCTGACAGAACTCTGGGGGGAAAAGCGGTGGGCACTGCTAATAAAACTAAAAAAGCAGACTATAGACTCACAGGTACGGGAGAAGCAGCGGTGAAAAATTTCCAAGGCAATATACATGTGAAAAAATTTAGAATGTCACAAGCATACTCAGGCAAGACACATGAGCTCACCTGGACTTACATCCTAGTTCTACTCACTACAGGGCCCCTTCTACTTATTGCTGTGCTGCGTCTACTGGGAGTAGGATCTAGGCAGCTGAGGTGGCAGGCCTTGTCTGCACGTTCAGATCTTGGTGGTGGTAGTAAATAGGGAGATGAGGGTTTTGACGGTTGAAGTGAAAAGTAACTCCACATGAACAGTGGTTGAACGGGGGTCATTCTCTGAGAGAGAACAAGCATCACATTAAGCTATGGACTACAATCCAGTGATGCCCTTCTCATGGATTCCTTTAACTTTCAGCTTTACAAGCACACTCCCCCAGAACACAAAGAAGGACTTTGGTTTCTTGGAAACCAACCAGTGGGTTTGTGATAGCCTCCCCATTGCAGGTCAGCAGCCTTTAAGGTTAGAACCATGATGTCAGATGACTCTTTTCGAGCTTCCTCTGCCTTTGATTCTTCATTAATAAAAAATTCTTGGCAAACACTTTGATTCGAGTCCATCCTGCACAGGTCCAAGAAATTGACCTCTAAAAGCATAATATCAAAACCCGGGGCCATCCCGCTTAAATCAGGACCTAAGTTCTAAATGCCAACAAAGCAGAACTGGGGCCCGTTCCATTAATTTTAGCTGGTCTACAGCAGGCCTGTTCCTGCTTTAAGCACTCTAATCTTTCCAAAGTAAATGCTTTGAAGCAAACAGGACACTCAGCTTTAGCATCAAGGGGTCACGACAGGCAGGGACTGGTGTGAACATCTACCCAACTAAGATCTAACTATGAGTTTTTAAACAGCAGCAACTTTAATATGCCCTTTTGGAGCTAGAACTAGTGGCTGCTGGAAGTGCCCTTGCCCCCTACCCTCTACAAATTCTCATTAAAAAAAAAATTTTTTTAATGTATTCATTTCAGTTACAGGGCCTTGAAAAGACTGCTCCTCAATTGTGATAGTGGTTTTTCAGGTTTCCTCTCCAGAACCATGCTTTGCCTACCATCATACCACATTCAAAAGTTAAAACTGAGAGTGGATCTACATAAATGTAGAAGCTAAACTATAACGCTTCTAAAAGAAAACATAGGGAATTCCCTGGCGGTCCAGTGGTTAAGACTTGGCAGTTTCAATGAGGGAGCCCAAGGTCAATCCCTGGTTGAGGAACAAAGATGTCAAAAGCCAAATGGCCAAGCAAAAAAAAACAAACAAAAAAAAACACAGAGATGGTATCAGCAAAGGGTACTTTTATAAAGTTCTATAAAGAAACTTCTATAAAGGAACCAGAAAGCATTAATCATAAAGAAAAATATAAAAGTTAAAATCTGTTCTTCAAAAGACACTGAAAAATGAATAGGTAAACTACAGAACAGGGAGTAAATATTTTAACACATGTCTGACAAATGCTCATTATTAGTCACTAAGGAAACAGATTAAAACCACCGATACACACCCACTAGAACAGCTAAAATTAAAAAGACTTACACAATCAAGTATACAAGGATTTCCAGCAATTAGAACTCAGATACTACTCAAAAGACCGCAAAACGGTACAACCAATTTAGAAACTGGTCTGAGAAATACTACTCATGACCCAGCAATTGAACTTCTAAGTATCTGCTTAAGATACACGAAAACAAAAGACCACTAGAAAAATGTTCACAACAACTTTATTCATAATAGCTTTAAAAAAAAGAGAGAGGACAACCCAAATATTCTTCACTGGGTGATGACATAAATGCTGTTTGGTATCCGAAAGGGGATCCTCCCTGGGGTAGTGTATTTCACTTAGATGTCAAATGGAAAGGTGACTTTTTGGTAAAACGAGAGAAGCATTAGTAAGAAAGTGAAGTGAAAGCCACTCAGTCGTGTCCGACTCTTTTCAACCCTATGGACTATATAGTCCGTGGAATTCTCCAGGCCAGAATATTGGAGTGAGTAGCCTTTCCCTCCTCCAGGGAATATTCCCAACCCAGGAATCGAACCAGGGTCTCCTGCATTGCAGGTGGATTCTTTACCAACTGAGCTACCAGGGAAGCCCCTATTAAGGGGAGGTGGAAATGAAGAATCAATAAAAACCTATTTTTAAAAAATTACTTTAAAAATTTTGAAACACATTTAAGTTTACCATTTTACAGTTAAGAGAGATTAAGAACATGTATAGTGTTTTGCAACTTTTATCCCCATCCATCCAAGCTTTTTTCATCTTGTAAAACCAAAACTCTGTAGCTCCCCACTCTCTTAACCCAGTCCTTGGCAATCACCATTCCACTTTGTCTATATAGTTTTGACTACTCTAAGTACCTCTTAATTCTAGGGGAATTAAAGAGTATTTTTTCTTTCATGAATGGCTTTTTTCAGCTAGCATAATGTCTTCAAGGTTCATACATATTATAGCATCTACTGGAATTTCATTTCTTTTTAAGGCTGAATAACAATTCCACTGTGTACACATACTACATTTTACCTACTCATCCACTGATGGACATTTGGACTCTCCCATCTTTTGGATAATGTTAACAAGGAGCATGCACATACAAATATCTGAGATCAGTTCTTTTGGAGATATATACACCCAGAAGCAGAACTGGTGGATCATACAACAATTCTAGTTTTAATTTTTCAAGGAACTATCATACTGTTTTCCACAGCAGCTACATCATTTTACCTTCCCACCAACAGTGCGCAAATAGTTCTGTTATGGACTGAATTGTGTCCCCCACAGCTTCAAGCCCTAACTCCCAATGTGACTGTATTTGGAAACGTGGCCTTTGAGGAGGTAATTAAGGTTGACCAGGGCCCCAACTCAACAGGACTGGTATCAGTGGAAGATATGATTTTTGCATGCACCAAAAATGCATGCACAGGGAAAAGCTAATGTGAGGACATGGCCAGGAGAGGGCCTTCTGCAAGTCAAGGAGAGAAGCCCCACCAAAACCTAACCCTGCTCATGCCCTGATCTTAGACATCAGTCTCCAAACTGCGAGAAAATAATTTTCCATTGTTTAAGCCACCTAGTCTATGGCATTTTGTTATGGCAACCCTAATAGAATGATACAAGTTCCAGTTCATCCACATCCTCACCAACACTTACTACTGTTTTTTTTGTATTTCAGTAACAGTCATTCTAATGGGTGCAAAGTGGTATCTCACTGTGGTTTTGATTTCCATTTCCCTTATCATTAATGATGCTGAGCATCTTTTCACATACTTACTAGCCATTTTACATCCTCTTTGGGAGAAATGTCTGTTTAAGTCCTTTGCCCATTTTTTGATACAGGTTATTTGGTAGTGTTGTTGAGTTTAGGAGTTTTCTACATATTCTAAATATTAATCCCTTACCAGGCATGTGATTTGCAAATATTTTCTCCCATTTTATGAGTTGCCTTTTACCTTGTTGACAGTATTCTTTGAATACAGAAGTTTTTAATTTTAATGAAGTCCAATTTGCCTGTTTTTCCTTTTGCTAACTGTGCCCTTGGTGTCATATTCTTTAAAAGATCATTGTCAAATCCAACATATAAAGCTTTCCCCTTCAGTTTTCTTCTGAGTTTTAGAGTTATAGCTCTTACATTCAGGAGCAAGATCCATTCATAAGAACAGCATTTGTTGAAGGCAAAGTTCTCCATATTGATTTGTTAAAAAATATACAAGTCCACAATCTTCCTGGAATGTTTTTGTGTACAAAGATTAAAGACTAGTCTGAAGACTCTACCCTTACCTTTTTCTATCACTATCATTTAACTTTTTTTTTGAATATTTGGCTGCACCAGGTCTTAGTTGCAGCACAGGCTCAGCTGCTCTGTGGAATGTGGGATTTTAGTTCCCTAATCAGGAACTGAATTCACGTCCCTGGCATTGCAAGGCAGATTCGAAACCACTGGACCAGCAGCAAAGTGCCTTAACTCCTTTTTTTGACCTATATTACCTCTCTGCTTTTGTTCGTAAGCATACTCCAGTCTCTCTCATATAACCCCCCCCAATACAAAACCTTTAAACATCAGTTGACTAAATAAATGAATGTCCACCAAACATGCTAACTAGGCTCTATTATGTTCCCTAGCACTGTTCATGATGCTGTCCCTGGGTGCTATGGACTATACTGAATGTGTATGTCTCTCCAGAATTCATGTTTAAGTTCTAATCTGACTCGATGGTAACCGAAGATAGGACCTTTAGGAGGTAATTAGGTCATTAGGGTAGAGCCCTTAGGAAACGGGTTAATGCTCTTCTAAGAAGGAATATGCAGGTCAGGAAGCAAGTCAGAACTGGACATGGAACAACAGACTGGTTCCAAATAGGAAAAGGAGTACATCAAGGCTGTATATTGTCACCCTGCTTATTTAACTTCTATGCAGAGTACATCATGAGAAACGCTGGGCTGGAAGAAGCACAAGCTGGAATCAAGATTNTTGTGCGGTAGTTTGAGCATTCTTTGGCATTGCCATTCTTTGGGATTGGAATAAAAACTGACCTTTTCCTTTTAAACATAAGAAGGAACAAATTATTTTTGCCTTATACCCACTTTCCTTGGGCAATAATAATTGAAACCCTTTATCACAACTCTGCTCCTGGCCTTGTGCTGACCCTTCATTATTTCATTTAATCTTCACAGTAACCACATGATATCCCCTTTTGTAGTTATGGACACCAAAGCCAAGAAAGATTAACTTGCTGCTGCTGGAAAGTAGAAGGTAGGGGGATTCCAACTCAGGTCAGTCCTACTCCAGGGCTCATGCTCTTGACAACTTTCCCCTTGTCCTTAGGGTGATGATGGAGAGTTTTCAGAGGAAGCATCTGGGTTTTTTCTTTTTAACTTTACACTAGCCCATAGTACTTGTAAGGCTGTTTATACTACCTAAGACCAAAAAAGTATGAACTATTTAGAAGAGCTGATCCAGAACAGTGCCCTCACCCAGAATGGGGAGTACAACATCCAGTTGCAGAGGTGGGTTGGCTTACTTTTGGCCCCTAAAATTCTCACACAGATGAACCCAGCAAAGAGGAAGGCTGCTCTGCTGCCTGTGGTTCATTGCTGCCTTGATCACACTTGGGGCCATGACTCTTCAGCACTGAAAGTAGAGACTTGATCAAATGTTAAAATGAGAGACAGGAACCAGGAGAGATACAGATGATACAAGGACCACAGATGAAATTTTCCAGCAGATTAGGAAAGAGACTTGCTTTACCAGGAACTGCAAAAGCAATAAAGGCAGGAAGGAAAAACTCTGAAATTTCCAGGAAAGGACTGACTATTTTTATTATTAGTTCAGAATACTTCATATTATATAATCTTGTGTTTGTAGGAGGGAGAAACTGCTGAAGATGCTGAAAGAGTCATTAAAGAATTTGCCCTGAGTCACACCAGCAAAACAGCAACAGGGCTGGAACAGATCCCAGCCTCTGGATACAATCAGGCCTTTTACTTCAGNCTATTTTTATTATTAGTTCAGAATACTTCATATTATATAATCTTGTGTTTGTAGGAGGGAGAAACTGCTGAAGATGCTGAAAGAGTCATTAAAGAATTTGCCCTGAGTCACACCAGCAAAACAGCAACAGGGCTGGAACAGATCCCAGCCTCTGGATACAATCAGGCCTTTTACTTCAGCTGCAGCCTCTTCACAGCACCTCAGGTTCTGAACTGGCCACTCCAGTTATGAAAAAAAAAAAAAGAAATCTGTGGAAGAACAGAGATCTTTTACCTTTGCACTTCCTCCTGGTGGCTCCCATGGTTAAGAATCTGCCTGCAATGCGGGAGAGCCAGGTTTGATCCCTGGGTTGTGAAGATCCCCTGGAGAGAGGAATGGCAACCCACTCCAGTATTCTTGCCTTGTGAATTCCATGGACAAAGGAGACTGGTGAGCTGTGGTCCATAGGGTCACAGAGTCAGACATAACTGAGCGAGTAACACTTACTTACAACTAGTTCTCATTACTGCTGCTGTAGAGATGACACTCTGCTGCTGCTACTGCTGCTAAGTCACTTCAGTTGTGTCCGACTCTGTGTGACCCCATAGATGGCAGCCCACCAGGCTCCCTCGTCCCTGGGATTCTCCAGGCAAGAACACTGGAGTGGGTTGCCATTTCCTTCTCCAATGCATGAAAGTGAAAGGTGAAAGTGAAGTCACTCAGTCGTGTCTGACTCTTAGCGACCCCATGGACTGCAGCCTACCAAGCTCCTCCGTCCATGGGATTTTCCAGGCAAGAGTACTGGAGTTGGGTGCCATTGCCTTCTCCAGAGATGACACACTGGATCCACGCAAATCATGGGCTTAGACAAAACAGAAAGCTGAGATTTTGAGGAGCCCCTGACCTGGAGGTGCAGGGTAGCTTGGTGTTTGTGGCAAAGGCCAAGGCTTAAAGGAGTGTCATACAGTGCCACAGAGTCATCACAGAATTGACAAGTGCTATTATCCCAAAGTGAAAGTGAAACTGAAGTTGCTCAGTTGTGTCTGACTCTTTGCGACCCCATGACTGTAGCCTACCAGGCTCCTCCGTCCATGGGATTATCCAGGCCAAAGACCTAGATTTATTTCTTTGTAATTCTATAAGCAAAAGTGACATTTAGGATGGGTTGTCCCAATGTTCAAATGTAGATCAATAGGTAGATTAAAACAGAGGTGTTTTTTTTTTTTAAGAGAATTATGCTTTTAATATTTATTTGTTTTATTTATTTGACTGTGCCAGGTCTTAGTCACAGCACATGGATCTTCGATCTTTGTTGCAGCATGCAGGATCTTTAATTTCAGCATGTGGGATCTAGTTCCCTAACCAGGGATTGAACCTGGGCCCCCTACATTGGGAGCACAGAATCTTAGCCACTGGACCGCTAGGGAAGTCCATAGAGTGAAGGATGCTTAAGTGTTAGAAGCTCATGGGGTATATGATCACTTGCTGGGCTAAGGAGATGCAATACTTCCAAGACAGAGGTGCTATCTGATAGAGCTGATGTGCTTGAAAGCAAGAATGAGACTCAAAGAAACCCTGAGGTCACCTGGAGAAATCTTTAAATTTGTCTTCTTTGGCGATCAATTCTATGGGCTGCAGCTTCTGGTTAATGGAATGTAGTCAGCATATTTCTGTTCCAATCAGAGAATATGAGATCTTCTTGGCTTATAATCTTGTAATATGGCAGGACTAGTGAGAGTAAAACTGTATCAGTGATATTTACTCTAAGGGAGGAAGCTTGTCCTCCTGAGCCAATGAGGAGAAAAATTATTGAATGACCTGTGAAGACTTGGAGAGACTCCTCTCTCCAAGGATAACTAAGGAATTGGGCATTTTCTCACATATTCTTAACTAAAAGGGAGGAGAAAGCCTCCCTTAAACTATGTGCATGAGTTTAATAGCCCTGAGCAAAGCCATCTCTCATAAAAGGCCACAGCTTTCTCATAGTGTCAGTCACAGTCCAGTTTGTGGACGTGGGCTCCAAGTGGCAGTTGTCTGAGACAGTAAGAAAAGCCCTAGGGGCAGGGCTCCTCCAGTTCCGGTATAGGACTAAGATGGAGACAGGACATTGCATTGGGGTGCTTGGAGCAACAGGGATAATCAGAGGAGTGACTTTGGACTTTTTCCTTCATCCCTAAACTGTTGGGTGAATTGACCATGAGACTATTAAGTAATTTAATTGCTTCAGAGACACAAGAGCAGTATCGTTGTTAATCCCTAACTTGATTTATTTAAAGTACTCTCCAAAAATAAAATTATTGGGAAAGCTTTAT
Organism: Neotragus moschatus; assembly: GCA_006410615.1. Taxonomy (NCBI): domain Eukaryota; kingdom Metazoa; phylum Chordata; class Mammalia; order Artiodactyla; family Bovidae; genus Neotragus; species Neotragus moschatus. The sequence goes on from SJYA01002770.1 coordinate 1,605,502, forward strand.
GTTGTCCTGTTTGCTTTTTAAATCACTTTGCATCCAGGAAATTACAAATGTTCACAGGAGAGTTTCCTTGCCCTGGCAAATCACCTGGGAAGGTTTAAAAAAGATATGGATGCGTGAGCCCATCCCAATCCAATTAAATCAAAAGTTCCAGGCATTTGTGTGTTTTAATTTCTCCAGGTAATTCTATGTGCAGAATTGAGAACTACCGTTCTAGATACTCATATATTAAAACGTGATTGAAAAGATGTCCTTTTAGCATCAAACCGTGTGCCTATATCCTTTACAGCCAGTGTGGCCGGGCTCACTTAGGACATTTATCCAGCCCCCAAACTTGCGCTGTCCTTCCACAATTAGTGGAGGAAACTAGGCTAGGAAGGAAAGAAAGTCTCTTTTCCTCGAAGTAAACCTCTTGTTCGCTCGGGCAGAGGGTCTGGGGAGTTTGGGCCTGCGATCCACCTGGGGCTATGGGTTTGGGGAGGTGTCTGAACTTGGCTGGGACCCTGCAGAAGGCAGAGCGAGATGCGGCCACCCCTGGCCAGGGTCAGGCCTAGCCCCGGCCGGGCTCTGCCCAGACCCGCGACCCTCCCCGCCCCGCGGCGGCCGTGCACTGCGGACTACATTTCCCATAATGCACACCAGGGGCGGGCAGGGCCAGGCCCAGCGACTGGAGCCGGACCTCCGCCGCGAGAGGCCGGCGAATGCTGTCTTCCTGAACCGGCAATCGGCAAGGGGCGGTGGGAGGGAGTGGTGGCCTGCGCCGTGGCCATGTCTGCGTCCGCAGGGGGCCGTGGTCCTGTGAACCTGAGCCATCAGTTTGGGCCTGGCCGGATACCCGTGCCCTCCCGGGGGTCCGGCAGAGGGCAGTGACCGGCAATCTCTGTGTTCTCTCCCTACTCTCTTCCCCGAGAAACAGGTGAGTCCGACTGCCAACCCACGTGGCCTGGGGGCGCCGAGAGACTGGAGAGCTGTCATCTTTGGAGGGAGGGGCTTGAAGACGGGGCCCCTACCGTCTACGTTGCTATTTGCGGTAGGAGGACTGGATCTCTCTAGGGTCCCTTAGCCGGTTCCCAGCTGGGGAATACAAAAGCGAGGCCTGGAGCTCTTCCTTTGGCTGGAAGGGCAAAGTCCTATAGCGGGCAGTGGCCAAGGAGTACCCGCCCACACTTAACGCACACAGATTCGGCCGGGCAGAGTACTCTCCAAGATTGGCAGAGGTTGACTGTGGGGTTAGCAGACAGCTCTTGAAGGTGTCTTGCGGCTTGGGACTTTGCTCTCGAGGGTGCCCTGGCTCAGATAACCAAGCTACCTCTTGTACCTGGTGAGCCACCCCTTTCTGGACTCGACTTTGCTCCGGGAGGGTGATCAGCCTTTGTCAGAGAGGGGAGTGGCCACCACCAATGGCAAGTACCAGGCTATACTCTCACCACAGAGCAGACATCCCGCTGAAGCAGCTACAGCAGAACTTGACCTGGACCCTGTCTGCCACACATCCAAGCACCCTGGTACCAGTGTCCCAGACAGCCCCCTTCCCAAGCATCAAGGCAGATTAGGGCACTATCTAAGCAGGAAGAGGGAGCAAGAGTGCTAGGGAGCCAATAGGGAGGGGTTCTTGCCAGGACCTCCCACTCTCCAGACCAGGCACCTAGAGGAGAGAGGCATACCGGAAGGGCTCATTGAGCTAACTTGTTTGGTGACATTGCTCAAAGGCACAGCAGAGCACTTCTGAGGAAAATAGCAAGCCCTGGGGGCTTCTGGAGAGGCCGCCAGAGAAGGGGCCCCACTGGAGACTCTGGGACTGATTCCAAGAGACCTCTTTTGTTTAACTGCTTCAGCCACCCAGGAGCTTCTGCCACCCAGGTTATGGATCCAGTAGGGTTTGGGGTGGGGTTTGCTGTGAGTCATTCACCCTCTCTGCCTAGTTTTTTCCCGTGTTAAGTGTCCAGAGAACTGTTTGCTTCTTCAGGGCTTTTGCCTGGATCCCCAGGTTGGCCTTGGAGATCTTGAGGTACTGCATGATCTCAAGTGGTCAGGGAACTGTTCGGAATGAGGTGAACACTAGCCCCAGCCAGCTGACCCTGCCCATGCAGGTACCCTATGCAAGTACCATGTTGAGTAGTACTCAGTTATGCTGGTATTCAGCTCAGTTACCTGAAGTCCAATGAAGTCAGTGGGAAGTGGGGCCTCAGTACATTGGATAAATGTTGTGGCCCTTGTTTGAGTCTCTGAGTCAGAGGCACAAGCCTGCAGAGCAGGAGCATGTGGCAGAAAGGAGTTCAGCTTGGGAGAGATTTCTGGGAACAGCAGGGAACCAATGGTCTGTCCCACCACTTCAGGATGGAGAACCAGTGAGGCTGGAGGAACTCCCAGCCCTAGGCCCAAAGGCATCTCTTTGTCCCAGCATCACAGATGGGTCATTTCAGGTCAGAGCCCACCTAGCTTCATGAGGTCAGAAGCACATTTCCCCAGGCCTGTTCACTGAAGGCCTGGCTCAGGATGAGCAATCTCTAAGGACTAATTTATATTCCAGAGACCACTGGACCTGTATATAAGTGCAGGTGCACAAGGTCTGAATGTTAACTACACATAAGCAAGATATGCTAAAGACAGCTGAGTGTGTACATGCCTCCTCTATCTCAGAGTAACCAAACTACATGCTTTATCTCATTTAATCCTCACACAACCCAGTGAATCAATGCTATCATCATCCTCATTTCATAGGTACGAAAGCTGAGACTTATAAAATCAAGTCAGGTTAATCCTGGTCCCTCTGACTCCAGAGCCATTTTTTTCCCCGAACACTGAGGACAAGTCTTCCCCACAGGCTGGAGTCTCCTGAGGCTACATGGGAGCTGGGTGTTTTTTGAGGATCTTTCACCTTCTCCCTTCCAAAGTTATTTATCTGACAAGTGTTGATTAAAATCCTCCTGCCTATGGAGCTGACATTTTGCTACAGCTCACAGGGTGACCTTCGATGTAGAAAAATAAAATAGGGCTAGGGAGATAAGAATCCAGGATGTTCCGGGAAAGCCTCTCTCATAAGGTACCTCTTGAGCATCAACCTGAAGGAAATGACAGAGTGACTCATGTAGATATTTACCCAAGTAGTGGAATAGGTGAGGTGGGGGGCAGGAGAAAAGCGGAGTGGTATGGTCCATGCAGAAAGTTCAGCAAGAGTGAAGTTCTGAAGTGAAAGAATACTCAGGAATTACGTTTACACTATACTTGTTGTTGCTATTTAGTCACAAAATTGTGTCGGACTCTTTGCGACCCCCGTGGACTATAGCCCACCAGGCTCCTCTGTCATAGGATTTTCTAGGCAAGAACTCTAGAGTGGGTTTCCATTTCTTTCTCCAGGCGATCTTCCCAACCCAGGGATAGAACCTGCGTCTTCTGCATTGGCAGGCAGATTCTTTACTGCTGAGCCACCAGGGAGGCTACATTATACTTCAGGAAAGCCATGAAGTCAGTGAAGCTGGATTGAAGCAGAGCAACTAGGGGCAAGAATAGGAGATAAGGTTGAAGAAGTAATTGGGGGTGGTGGTGCGGGGAAACACATGTGGACAGCGGTTCTTGTACACCACTGAGAAGCTGGCTTTCTTACTGGGTCAGGTATGACTGTTAAAGAGTTGTGAGCAAAGAAATTGCATGGCTGGACTTCTGTTTCAAACCAATCACTTTATGTACTGTGAGAAGGACAGACTCTCCAAGGACAGGGACAGAAGTGGGGGAGACTAGTTAGAAGCCTGCGGCAACCATCTGCCAGAGAGATCGTGTTGGCCTGAATCAGTGTGGAGGTGATGAGACGTGGTCAGATTCTGATTGCGGGTGGTTCCCCCTGAACATCAGTAATATGTTTCATGAAAGTTGGACATTCTGTCCAGAATCAATAACTTTGTATCTGTTGCCCACTTTTTTTTTTTTGTCTTTTAACTTTTCTTTTTAATTGAAATACAGTCTGTTGGTGATGGATGGGAAGAAGGGAACACTGATGATCTGAGGGGGAGGCCACAGCTGCTGAAGCCATATGCTTGGGTAGGTGAGATGGGCTGGAGTGGAGGTGTTAGCCCTCAGTGGAGCCAGGATAGCGCATCTTCAGCAAGAAGAAGGAAGGCAGAGTCTGGCAGGTGAGGTGAGGTGGTGGTGGGCAGCTTGGAAGGTCTCTTTGTGACTTCAGTTTCCTCAGTGAACTAGAAGGAAGGTTCTCACTGATAGAGCTGAGTGAGCATGGGAGAAGATGATGGAAGCTTAAGAAGAGAGATGATGTGAAGAGATCAGCTAGGGGAGTGGGCAAGTGAGTACACATAGAAGTGCGGGACATGTGCACTTAAAGCACTGCTTCTGGACCCTCTCTTTAGACCCATCCCAGTCTAGGTCTCCATCTACGGAGCCGGGTCCAGAAGCCCTGGCTCCCCCTCTGCCTGCATCTGGACAAACTCATCTGTCTGCAGTCGTTCTCTTTACACAGCAATGCAGACCCCCACCCTGACGTTTACGTTAGCTTGTGGAATAATAGTCTACAGGGTTCCTAGTATGGGCTGTGTCTTCTTGCTCAAGACCTGGACATGCTCTAGTTGCCTTCCTATCCACTGCCCCAGGCTCAGTGGTGTTGCGGTGGCTGTTTTGGCCTCTTTTGGCTTGCTTCTCTTGGTCTCAGTTTCAAAGGAGACCTTTCTGGACGCCTCCTCAGGCTTGTATTGAGGCCACACAGCTTTTTAATTACTCTGGCCTTTTGTCAAACAAGGTGGCCCACACCTTGGTCTTCTGGGCTCTGACCCTCACCGGGAACCATCACTCTTGATTGTCCTGGTGGACAGGCTTGGGTGGGCCTAGAAAATCCCCAAAGGTAGATGTTTTCCCAAATAAACTTCCTTTGAAGGTTACTCAAAGTACACTCTGTGTAGGGTGATGCTGTTGGCCAGTGGTCCCCCCCTTAGGCCGGGGTGCTCCAGGAACAGTGTGAGAATGGCCATCAGGCCAGTCTCTGGCCCCTGCCTCCCTGTCCGTCTGTTCTGCACATTGAGCTTCTACAAAAGCTTAATTTGGAGAAAGGATCCCATGGCTTACCACAAAGATGACAAGAAGAAGAGCTTGAAAATCAGTTCTCTGGGTCAAGAGGGTGGTCAGAGGGAGAGGTCTGAGACACAGATAAGCTGAGGTTACGCCAATGCTAGTGGTGGTTACGCTGCTTCCCTAAAATCACTCTCTTCATGAACGTTTTTGAGCACCTACTTCATGCCAGGCTCAGGATGGGCTTATTTGCCCAAAGTGACAGAGCTAGTAAAGGGATAAGCCTCAGCTATTCCTTGCGGACTCTGCCCCAGGAGGGCAGAGGCAGGGTCTTCTATGCTCACACTGACACCAGCCCTGCCCAGGCCCTGGGCCTGCCTGCAGTGCCTGCTTCGTGAGTCCCTGGCTAATCTCTGCTGCCCTTCTAGCCCAGACAGTCAAATCTGTCTCCCCTAAAGGGTCAATGCCTCAGATGGAACCTGTCTCCTGTAGATGGTATGTTGCCTGCCAAATGAAGACCCTTCAGCCTGTCATTCGGGGCCACAGAGGCTAAGCCTCAGTCTACTCAACTTCGTTATCCCTGACATCCACTCTCGGCCACGTCCCCCTGACCCTGAGGCTGCAGGAGGACTGAGAGATCGGGCTGCATCTGTCCTCGGTGTCCATCAAATGGGCACTGAGAACCCACATGTCCATAGTTGGTTTTGACTGGAAAGGGGAGCCCTGGTGCCAGATTCGGTAGATGCAAAATGCAAGTGGAAAAACAAGGCTCAGGCCTGAAGACAAGCCAGGTTGCTCTGACTCACTTCTTTCTTAGCACTTAAATAGCAAAAGGAACTGATCGGTCAACTCGAGTTTTGAATGGAGAAGTATTCACGGTAGGATGTACAAGGGAAAATATCAGGATACAGAATGGTTTCAGCGCCAGTGCTTCTTTCCTGTCTCAACCTTCAGTGAGGTGCTTATCCTCTCTCAGCCACAGTTCCTTCACCTGTAAAGCTAGCCTGACAAGAGTGCCTCCTCAGAGGGGAGTGATAGGATTGGATAAAAATCCACATAAGCTTAGCATGCTACTGTGGCATTTAGGGGGGGTTAGCTGCTATTATCTGTTTGTAGATAAATAGATAATGTTTTACCCATTCCAGTGTTCTTGCCTGGAGAATCCCAGGGATGGGGGAGCCTGGTGGGCTGCCGTCTCTGGAGTTGCACAGAGTTGGACATGACTGAAGCAACTTAGCAGCAGCAGCAGCAGCAGATAACATTTTATATGCATTGTTTTAAAAAAGAGTAGAGGTAATTCCCTAGCTGTCCAATGGTTAGGACTCCGTGCTTCCAATGCAGGGGGCATGGGTTTGATCCCTGGCCGGGGAACTAGATCTCACATGCCACAGGGCATGGACAAATAAATAAATATTTTTTTAATTAAAAAAATTGTAAAACCCTAGAAAGAAATATACTAAAATGTGAACAGTGAGAGATCCTGAATGGTGGGGCAGTGGTGACATTCCTTTCTTTTTTTTTTTTTTTTTCTATTTTCCAAGTTTTCTACAGTGACTAGATACCATGTGTTCTTCCTTTCATAACCATCAAAAGAAGAGCACGCTTTTTTTGAAGGGCATATTCAGAACCCATTCCCTAGAGGTCTGAGTTACTTGGGTCCTGGTGAGGGGTACTTTTCTGTACTTAAGCACAGTTAATTGTGCCAGTGAGCCCTGCCACTAGCACCTTCCCCTCAGTGATGCCTTTGTTTGCTCCACAGGAGAGCCCAAGGGATGGCTGCGGACATGCAGAGGAAGAGAAGCAATGAAGGCCCCGATGGCACGTTGGCACCTTCCGATGGGCAGAGTGTGGAGAGAGCAGAGAGCCCCACACCAGGACTGGCCCAGGGGATGGAGCCAGGTACAGGCAGGGTCCTCGGGCACCCCCAGCCAGCTCACAGCCAGAGTAGTCTCCTGGGCAGTCTCAGTTCCCAGCCACTCTTTTGCTGCCACTCATTCATGCACGTGTTCACTCTCGCACTGGCTATTTGTCATGAGCTGGGGATACTGGAGGGATCCAGGCTCAGTCTGCCTCCCGCCTTGCTCTCCACTTCATGTTGTGCCATTTGCCCTGTGATGTCTGACTGCCCATGTGGGCTTTCCTCCTCTTTCCTGGGTCTACAGGTCCCTCCCTGGCTCTCCCTCCCTCAGCTCTCACCTTAAATGTCCTCTCCTCACAAGAGAGGCCTGCTCTGACCACACTCTGTACAGAACACTCGTTTTATAGGGTTGTATTTGTGTGTGTAGGTATTGCCCATCTCTCTCATTCACAAGATCGGGAGCTCTTTGAGCACAGAGCTGTGGGTACCCGTGTTGTACCCTGATGCCTGGTACAGTGCTGAACTCATAATAGAGGCTCAAAACGTAACTCTTAAACTCTTCTGTACAAAACAAAAACAAAAAAAAACCTCAGTAAAGGAAGATCAATGTGGTCTCTGTCTTGGAGGAGCTGCAGGCTAGTGAGAGCATTCCACTGGAGGGTGTTCAGAGGCATGGGTCCCTGCAGGGGCTTGAGGAGGTATCTCCCAAGGAGAGAGATTCATTTAGCACAGCAGGTATCCCATGCACAGGGTGAGGTGCTGGGCACACAGCGATGAACAAGCAGGCTCCTGCCCTTGAGGGGGAACTCCACTGCAGTTGTGGAGAAGGGCAATAGCTGATAGGTGCCCCATGAGAAGTCAAGGAGCGGGTATATGATAGAGTGCTTGGGGCTAGGGGTCAGGTGACAGGGGCAACTAACATCTTTGCTGAAAGCTGAAGTGTGACAGGAGAGCTGGCCTGGGAAGAGGTGGGAGAGCCTTCTTGGCAAAGGGAACAGGAGATGCCAAGGCCCTGAGGTAGGTGAGGGTATTCAAAGAGCAGAGGGCGAGGGGCTGTGAGATGAGAGTGAGAGGGACAGGCAGAAACCAGCCACCACCTCAGCCTGGAGGGGTTTGGGTCTTATTCCCAGTGTGAGGAGGCCAATGAGCTGTAAGTCACATGACTTGTAGCAGACTATAGCTGGAGGGAGCAGTGGCTTGCCTCATTACAACTGCCTCAGGCAGTCAAGCTAGAGTACTGTATGGGGCAACGTGCTGGTGAACCGGTCTGCTGGCAGGTACCACTCTAAGCTCCAGTGCTTTTGGCTGGCAGGTGCCGGACAGGAGGGCGCCATGTTTGTCCACGCCCGTTCCTACGAGGACCTGACTGAATCAGAGGATGGGGCGGCTTCTGGGGAGAGCCCCAAGGAGGGTGCTGGGGGTCCCCCACCTCTGGCTACAGACATGCGTCAGATCAGCCAGGACTTCAGTGAGTTGAGCACCCAGCTGACAGGTGTCGCCCGAGACCTGCAGGAGGAGATGCTTCCAGGAAGCTCTGAGGACTGGCCAGAGTCCCCAGGGGCAGCCAGGCGACCAGCCACAGAGCCCCCAAGGGATGGCGCTGGCGAAGGGGATGAGGAAGAGGCTGCCGAGGCCTGGCGACGGCACCAGAAGCATGTCTTTGTGCTGAGCGAGGCGGGGAAGCCTGTGTACTCCCGCTACGGGTCCGAGGAGGCACTTTCCAGCACCATGGGTGTCATGGTGGCCCTGGTGTCCTTCCTAGAGGCTGACAAGAATGCCATCCGTTCCATCCATGCAGGTGAGCCCCCTGGAGGGGGTGCTGGGCGGTCTCCCTGGCCACACAGTTCATTCACATCAGGTTTTGACCCCCAGGGACTAGAGGGCTGGGATATACTGTGTGACCAAGTCCCTCCACCACAGTGAGCCCCAGGTCCTCATCTGGGAACACAGGGAAACAACATTGACTGCCTCATAGAGCTGTTGTGAGGTTCAAAGGTGGCTTGCACATGGACTTTGCCCTTAGGGTAAGAAGCCTGGGGAGGTGACCAAAAAATCGCAGGTCTTGAGTCCACCCAACTCTTGCCACTTAGCCCAAGAATGTGTGGGTTTTGTTTATTTGAAGGTTTTCTTTTAATTTTTTTTTTTAAAAATTTTTCTTTCCATTTTTATGCCCCTTTTTTTCTATTTTTGTTTTAATTAATTAAAAAATAATTTCTTTTTTGGCACACTGTAGGGCATGTGGGATCTTAGTTCCCCAACCAGGGATGGAACCCAAGTCCCCTGCAGTGGAAGGGCAGAGTCTTAACCACTGGACCACCAGGGAAGTCCCAAGAATGTAAACACACTGTCCTGAAGTGCTTCCTACGTTTTAGCTGGTCCCAGTCTATGAAGCCGACTCCCTGGTAGCTCAGTCAGTAACGAATCTGCCTGCAGTGCAGACCTGGGTTGGATCCCTGAGTCAGGAAGATCCCCTGGAGAAGGAAATAGCAATTCACTCCAGTATTCTTGCCTGAAAAATCCTATGGACAGAGGAGCCTGGCAGGCTACCGTCCATGGGGTCGCAAGAGTTGAACACGACTGAAGCGACTCAGCGCACGCGCGCGCACACACACACGCACACACGCACACACACACACACACACACACACACACGTGTGCGAAAGTGACAGGCTCCAGCCGAGGAAGCGGGGCTCTGAGGGTGCTGGGCCAGGCCACTCCGGGAGGGCCTTCCCGGGAGAGGGGCTGAAGCTGATGCCACCCCCATCCATCCACCCCATCAGATGGCTATAAGGTGGTGTTCGTGCGCCGGAGCCCACTGGTGCTGGTGGCGGTGGCCCGCACGCGGCAGTCGGCGCAGGAACTGGCTCAGGAGTTGCTCTACATCTACTACCAGATCCTAAGCTTGCTTACGGGCGCGCAGCTGAGCCACATCTTCCAGCAGAAGCAGAACTATGACCTGCGGCGCCTGCTCTCAGGCTCGGAGCGCATCACGGACAACCTGCTGCAGCTCATGGCGCGAGACCCCAGTTTCCTGATGGGGGCGGCGCGCTGCCTGCCCCTGGCGGCGGCGGTGCGCGATGTGGTGAGTGCCAGCCTGCAGCAGGCACGCGCCCGCAGCCTGGTCTTCTCCATCTTGCTGGCGCGCAACCAGCTTGTGGCCCTCGTGCGCCGCAAGGACCAATTCCTGCATCCCATCGACCTGCACCTGCTCTTCAACCTCATAAGTTCCTCCTCGTCCTTCCGCGAGGGCGAGGCCTGGACGCCAGTGTGCCTGCCCAAATTCAATGCGGCCGGCTTCTTCCATGCACACATCTCTTACCTGGAGCCTGACACGGATCTCTGCCTGCTGCTCGTCTCCACCGACCGCGAGGACTTCTTTGCTGTCTCTGACTGCCGCCGCCGCTTTCAGGAGCGCCTGCGGAAGCGCGGAGCGCACCTGGCGCTCCGGGAGGCACTGCGCACACCCTACTACAGTGTTGCCCAGGTGGGCGTCCCCGACCTGCGCCACTTCCTGTATAAGTCAAAGAGCTCAGGACTCTTCACCAGGTGAGGGCGGGCCTTGGGGACGCTGCGGGAGGGAGACAGGGGCGTGGGGAGAGGGCGCCAGTTGGGCCTGAGCCCTTATGCAGTCCTGAAGCTGACCACCCTTCTGGGAATGAGCCGACTTGCTGTGTCTGTCTGACTCTGACCCTAGGGAACCCCGCCCCTTCTCGCCCTACTCCATCAGCCTAGACCTCTCTACTTCATTCATTTCCCAGAAGGCCTTGAAATACCCAATTCACCCAGGGAAGGAAGCTTGCACTGAGGTCTCCTGGGTTGCTGGCCCTGGAGCTACTCTGCCTTAGGGGTCAGTTTGGTCCATCCAGCACGCAGGAATCCTCCACCTCCTCCAACAGAAAGGCTAGGGCCCAAGGAGGCCTCTTCTATCCTGTTACCCCCCTTTTTGGTCCGGAGGGTTCCCAACTCAGTCCCCCTCCTGTCCTGTCACTCTCTCTAGGACACCTAAACTCAGATTGGCCTCTCCACAGGGAGGTTCCCCAAAGCTGCCATGAGCTTGGGGGCAAAGGGAGAAGAGAGCTGCAGTCTGGGTGGACTCCCAGGGCTCCAACCCTCCCCCACCCCTGTCCTGGGCAGTCTTCAGCAGGGAGGAGACAGTGGCCGGGCTGTGGGTGGGATGGCACCGGAGGGTAGGCCACATGGTGGAGTCTCCCTGGCTAGGAAGAGGCATTTCTGGATTTCCAGAGAAGCCAGTGGGAGTCATTCCTTTGCGAACCCACTCCCCCATCTCCAGCCCTGAGATTGAGGCCCCTTACAACAGTGAAGAGGAGCAGGAGCGGCTGCTGGGCCTCTACCAGTACCTGCATAGCCGCGCCCACAATGCCTCCCGCCCCCTGAAGACGATCTACTACACCGGCCCCAACGAGAACCTCCTGGCCTGGGTAAGGTGGCCATGGGTGGGCGGGGCTGCCTCGGGGTCCTGGGCAAGGTCCTTAGACAACCTGGATGACCACCCTGCGCCCCTTCCTCCAGGTGACAGGCGCCTTTGAGCTCTACATGTGCTACAGCCCACTGGGGACCAAGGCGTCGGCCGTCAGTGCCATCCATAAACTGATGCGCTGGATCCGCAAAGAGGAAGACCGCCTCTTCATCCTCACGCCCCTCACGTACTGATGAGAATGTGTGTGGGCGCAGCCCTCCTAGGCATACCCGGCTGTGGAAGCCGTGGGAGCCTCCAGGTGGCACTGGCCTCTGCTTCCCCTCCCCCCGCTGCAGCAGGCAGCAACTGTGGGGTGGTGTGTGCATTAAAGTGCTTTGGGGAAGACACTGAGGGGCCTTGTCACTGGTTCCTTCATTCACCCTCTCTCACTCACATACAGACCCTGGCTCCTCCTCCCTAAGCCCTACCCGTGCTTCCCCATGTACAGGGGCACATGTGCATTTTTAAATAGAATTCTCTTATGATTTTATTTTAAAATTTTATTGGAATATAGTTGCTTTAGCACATGCACATTTGAGCCTCTCTTTCCCCTCCTTTGCACAGCATCACATGTGCTCAGAGTCTGCCCCTGGGCTGGGTTTTTTTCATTCAGCTGGAGTCCTGTCACATGTAAAGAGTTCTCTGGGACCCCAGTGGCCTTCCCCCCCAACTCCCTGTGAAGCCTCACCCCCACCCCAGTCTGAGCCCCTGGTGTGTCACCTGTCACTCCTTGGTGGGATCCCCAGTTGTGTGCTCCCAAAGACTACCCAACCGCCTGGGAGCCCTGGCTGACGCTCTGCTTAAGGGGCTGCTGTTGTTCAGCAGGGGCTGCACTGAGTGAGACAGGTAGAGCCAAGAGGGGAAGGTCTGAGCCCTGGCATGGCTGGGAGCCCTTGGTGAGGTGACCTAGGGTTAAGCACAGGCAAAGTCAGAGTCCAGCCTCGCTCCAGCTGCAGGCCTTGGGGAAACTGTCCCAGCTTAGGCTTCCTCATGAAGGCTGTCCACCTCAGCTCCCCTACCACCAGCCAGCACATTCCTCAGGATGGCCTCAAGAGTAAGCTGGAGAACCTGGAAGAAGACCCAGTTGACCTCTGGGGTAGGAGTGGATCCTGCCCTAAGAAGAACAGCCGATGCCCTCTTCAGTCACCCTGATGCCTGGCATGGCTCAGCCTACATGGGTCACCATGAACATCCCAGGAGGCTCAGAAGTGAAGGCCCAGGCCCATTCACTCAACCATGAGAACTTTTCTGGACAGAGCCCAAGGCACAATGCAGAAAGCCTCTACCTTCCTGCTGGAGGCTCTCTGTTATGCCACAGCTTAACCATCTCATTTGCCAGGGGAGCAGAAGACCTCAGAAATACTTATAGGAGAATAGTGTCCATGGAATATGGTCTTCAGACTATAGAGTGAACCACCCTCACGGAGTCTGAGTGCCGGACCAAGACACTCTGCTGCTAAAACNACAATGCAGAAAGCCTCTACCTTCCTGCTGGAGGCTCTCTGTTATGCCACAGCTTAACCATCTCATTTGCCAGGGGAGCAGAAGACCTCAGAAATACTTATAGGAGAATAGTGTCCATGGAATATGGTCTTCAGACTATAGAGTGAACCACCCTCACGGAGTCTGAGTGCCGGACCAAGACACTCTGCTGCTAAAACCAACCCATGCTAGAGAATGGGTCTGTGAGGGTGGCATGGGCCAATCATGTGCTGGAATGATGCACTTACTGTCCCAGGAAAAGGCAGCATAGCCCTTCCCCTTGGCCCCACTGCTTGGCCTCACCCCAGATCACACTAGAATGGATTAGGCAGCAGGCTACCTGCTCAGACCCCGAAGCACCTATGGAGCAGCCAGAGGCTTAGTGGCTGCCACTCACACTGCACATGCCCTGCATCTGTTTTGTGCCTGTTTCCTATTTTTATTACTTCCCTGAATTTTGGCCAGGGCACCAAACCCATCTCTGGGGCCAAGGTGATGCCAGGACCTGTCTCTCACAGCTACTGGTGTTCTTTTGGGTCAGTGGTCAGCCCCCCAGTGTCCCTGCTGGCTGCCCTGATCTCTGTAGGGCTCCCAACTTCTTGCAATTCAGCACCTATTCTGGGTGGGGGTGAGAAGAGAGAGTCACAATTAGGTAAGTGCGTATACCTAGGATGGTAGGCACCTAAGAGCGTGAGGTTTACCTGTTTGGGTAGCAAGGAAGGGACAACAGGCAAATAGGAAAGGTGTTCCTAGTGGAAGAACTTCATAGAAGAACATGCAAGGGGTGAACCTGGTATGAAACCTGATATGGTAAAGAAACTTGTATGACAGGTTCATTGGGTTACAGTGAAGCTGGAAGAGTCTTTAAGGCCCAGGGTTCTCAAACTCCAGGGAAATTTCAGGCAATGGGGAGTCATTGAGTATTTTCAGGAGAAGGCAATGGCACCCCACTCCAGTACTCTTGCCTGGAAAATCCCATGGATGGAGGAGCCTGGGGGGCTGCAGTCCATGGGGTCGCTAAGAGTCAGACACAACTAAGCGACTTCAGTTCACTTTTCACTTTCACGCACTGGAGAAGGAAATGGCAACCCACTCTAGTGTTCTTCCCTGGAGAATCCCAGGGATGGGGGAGCCTGGTAGGCTGCCGTCTGTGGGGTCGCACAGAGTTGGACACGACTGAAGCGACTTAGCAGCAGCAGTGATCTGGATATTTTGTGGTTAGAGAGATCCCACTGCGGCTACCAGGATGATCTTTGGGTTGGAGAAAGAGACTGGCACCAGTTCTCTGTGGTAGCATTCACAGGGAAGTGAGAGCCCAGAGGGCAAAGTGGCTAGTACTCTTTTCAAGGGCAGTGGGGTAGGTACTTAAGCTGAACCTTGGCTGGGCCTTGTGAATTCACCTTGAGAAAAGCACTTGTTCTCAGCACTGCAAGGCCCCATTAGCTGACTTCCCCGACATGGCTTGCCTGCTCCCCTCCCGCAGACCAAGCAGATGAGGAGGGAGGAAAGGGCACTCTATCCAAAACCAGGGCTGCTGTCCAAAGCCTAGCTACCTGAGAGGAGATGCCAGCCTGGAGGCAGTCAACAGCTTGGCCGCATGATGGCAGCAGAGAACCAACTGTTGATTACTGCAGACCTACTCCCCCTCCCAAACAGGTGACCAAGGAAGGCCCTTGAAATTTATTCCCAGTCCCTAGAAGTCTCTCCCAATATCCTGAGCCAGGATGGAGGTCCCAAGAACCCATGCCTCAGTGCCAGGTAGGGAACGTTTTATTTCAGTTTTGTCCCGCTTGACTACCTTTTAGACATGTTGACTGTGGAATATAGGAATGGTGCCATAATTTCTGAAGGTGTCTATTCATTTCCTGGCAATTCAGGTTAGAGAAGGGAGTGCCTTTTATGTTGCCTCCTGTGCAATATCCTTCCAGCACTGGGTGTGGCCACGCTATGCTCTTCCCCACCTCCCCCTAGTTGCTCCAGGAGCTCCAGCCTGGAGGCGTAGGGGAGTCCCGAATTAGGAATCGGTGAAAGGAAGTATGAGTTATTCAGAGTGAACTGTCCTAGGGTAGGTGTAGCACAGGGTGTATGGCACCCACAAAATGGACTTGGCTCCACCCAGATCAGGTAGGCTTCCTGGAGGAGATGCCACGTACGTTGCAAGAGAAGGAAGGGGAAAAGGTGTTCCTGGAAGGAGGAACTAGGAGTATAGGCTGGAGATGAGTGGAGGAGGTTCTCGTAGGGCCAGGCTGAATCTTGTTGGGCTGTCTCTCCTCACTCGCACTCCTTACCCTACAAATCTCTGGGACTCACAGTTCACAGGTCACTCAGAACTCAACCTAGGGTCACTCTGTGAAGCTTTCCCTCTCTCCATGGACCAGGCCCACCTGGCTGAGGGGGATATCAGGCTAAAGATGTCCCCCAGAACACTCCAGTGTTGAGGGGTGTAGTTCCCAAAGAGCAGATGCTGAGAGATGGCAAGAGCAGACCTGGGTTGACTCTCCTACTCCCACCCTGCACAAATAACAGCCTGGAGAGAGAACTCTGGGCAACCACCTCATTTCGGAGACTGAAAGCCTGAAGTCCAGCAAGGCTAACAGAACAGGTTAGAGGTGCCCTGAAAGCCAAAGCCCATGTCTCCTGCATATCAGGGAGGTGCTGGAACAGAACCAGGAAGCAAGGCCAGCCATTGTGTTCTGTTGACCCCATCCCTGCAGCTGCCACCTACTGAGGCAGTGGTAGACAGACCAGAGCTAGAGTTGGGCCTCCATGTAAGTTGCTTCTCCTCTGACTCTAAGATCCAGCCAACAGGGTGGGCCCCATCTTATAACTCCCACTGCCCTGGGCAGGCCAGATGCAAGGCAGTAGCCTCTGATCGCCATCCTGTCGCAGTCAGCCCAGAGCAGGTCAACAGAGGGATAGTCCCAGAAGGGAATGGCAACCCGCTCCAGTATACTTGCCTGGAGAATCCCACAGACAGAGAAGCCTGGCGGGCTACAGTCATAAAGAGTCAGACGCGACTGAATAACACTTTCACAGAGGGTAGTGCCACTCCTGGGGTCTCCTCACACCTCCTCTGTGGTTCTCCACACATTCCTGGCTTCTGGTCCCCACAAGGAGGGTACCCTGGGCCCTGACTAGGAACGAGTGTCTGAGGATGTTGCTGTATCCTGGAGCCGAGAGAAGGATACCAAAAGGTCCTCAAACGCGCGCTGGGGCAACCCCTCCCATTTCCGCCCAGTAGATCGTTAGGGGGCGGGACAAGACAGCTCAGATCTACTAAACGTCTCTCCGGGCCACTCTACACCCACTCACCCACAGGCCACTGAGAAAAAAGGGCCCAAGCGTAGGTGTAGGACCCAGACTTCCGAGGGCGGGAAAGTCGGCTAGGCGGAGGGGCTGGGCTAGGCCAGCCAGCCCACCAGCTGGCCCCGCCCACAGCTCCGCCCCCACGCCCTGGTCCTGTCCGCCGCGCTGGGGTAGCTCCGACAGACTTTGCTCTAATCTCCCGCTGGCAGCGGCAACAAGACCAACAGGTGAGGCGGCCTCTCTGCGTGTATCCGCCCGCGCCAGGCGCTCGGCCACTGTGGGCAGGAGAGGGCGGTGGGCATCTCAGGAGTCCTGGTGGGGTCAGCTGCCCCGGGCCTCCCAGGATCGACCCTCGACGCGGGTCCCAACCCAGACTTCGAGTCTGCTCCCAGCCAGGCCTGGGTCTGCGGGAACCTCCACCGGGCCCTACCTGGGCCTCAATGGAGCTCCACCCGCCGCTGTTGCAGCCTTTCCTGTTACTGCTGCTGCTGCTGCTGTCGCCGACGCTGCCGGCGGTGCCTGAGACTGGCGGGTCCTGGCAGTGCCCGCGCATCCCGTATGCTGCTTCCCGCGACTTTACTGTGGAGTACTCGGTGCCCAGCTTCTCCGCCGGCAGTCTGGTACAAGCCGTTGCAACCTACGAGGGCGGCAGGGAAGGGAGTGCGGTGTTCGTGGCCACACGCAATCGCCTGCAAGTGCTTGGACCTGATCTGCAGCTGGTTGAGAGCCTGGCCACCGGCCCTGTTGGGGCCCCTGGCTGCCAGACGTGTGAGGCCTGTGGCCCAGGCCCCCATGGCCCGCCCGGAGACACAGATGCGCAGGTTCTGGTGTTGGAACCCGCGCTTCCCGCACTAATCAGCTGTGGCTCCAGCCTTCGTGGCCGCTGTTTCCTGCATGAGCTAGAGCCAGGCGGGACAGCCCTGCACCTCGCGCCACCGGTCTGCCTTTTCTCAGAGCACAATCGGCCAGAGGACTGTCCCGACTGTGTAGCCAGCCCTCTGGGCACCCTCGTGACTGTGGTTGAGCAGGGCCAGGCGTCCTATTTGTACGTGGCATCGTCACTAGACTCGGCAGTGGCCGCCAGCTTCAGCCCGCTCTCGGTGTCCATCCGGCGGCTCAAGGCCGACGGTTCAGGATTCGCAGCAGGCTTCGCAGCGCTCTCGGTGCTGCCCAAGCACCTCGATTCCTACCGCATCGAATATGTGTACAGTTTCCACGCCGGAGCCTTCGTCTATTTCCTGATGGTACAGCCCACCGACGTGGCAGCTGCTCCTGGCGCCTTGCACACGCGCCTGGCACGGCTCAGTGCTGTCGAGACCGACCTGGGCGACTACCGAGAGCTGGTCCTTGACTGCCATTTCGCCCCTAAACGCCGGCGCCGCGCGGCCCATGAGGGCGGGCAGCCCTACCCAGTTCTGCGGGCAGCCCACTCTGCTCCAGTGGGCGGCCACCTAGCCGCTGAGCTGAGCATCCCTGAGGGGCAGGAAGTGCTCTTCGGGGTCTTCTCGGCTAGCAGAGACAGCCGCCCAGGAACAGATCCCAATTCTGTGGTCTGTGCGTTCCCCATCCACCTGCTGGACACTCTCATCGAGCAGGGCGTAGAGCGCTGTTGTGAGCCTCCGGTTCCTCCTGGCCTCCGGCGAGGGCTGGACTTCTTCCAGTTGCCCAGTTTTTGCCCAGATGCGGTAAGCAGAAGGAAGCGGCTCTCACTTGTGAGCAGTGTGTGTTCACTTCCCATCCACAGCTGAGAAAGTCTAGGAAAGGGAAGGCAGGCGAGGAGAAGCTTTCTCTTCCATCCAGTTTCTTAGGGGGAGTCAGTCAAATGGCATACTGAAATCTCATCTCCTGGCCAGGCTAGATCCTGTTGCTAAATCCTTTTCCTGTTTCACCCTCTCACTTACCATGGCCTCTTGCTTTTTTGGGTAATTTCCCTGGTTATGGGAAAATTGGATTGCATCATAACTCTCTCTGCCAGGCATACTTCCAAACTCTGGGTACAATGGTGGTTGTCCCTTTCTACCTGCCCCCAGTTTATACACTTAGGGACACACACAAAAAGCAGCCCCTCACCCCCGATCCACAGGCAGATACTCACAAATTCACCCAGACTCACATCTACTCATCAACACAGTTTCACTTTCCCTGTGGGAGCGCTTGTTTTGCTCTGCTTTCTCAAGAGGGTGGGGCAGGAGTTGTCAGAGAATGCCTCCCTCCACCCCTGTTCCATAGATCCTTCTGGACCTTGAAAGTTGGGTGCTTGTCAGGGAGCCTGCCTGCCCTAGGCTTTATGGACCCACTCATCACTGATTGCTCTCAGTGGGGTGACTGGGAGAGGAATCAGGACACAGTGGGAAGGTGGCCTGGCTCTAGTGGATTCCAGGAGACTCACCCCGGTCTTGTGCAAGCAACTATAAACATCTGCTTATGAGTAAAGGCCTAGGAGGGGCTGGCTAGATTGGTTCACCATGCAGGAGTCCCAAGCTTTCTTTCACCATAGTTGGGGCCCTTCTCATCCCAGGAAGGAGGTCTCCCAGCCTAGGCTGAACTAAGGTGCTCCTCCCGGCAGACCCTGCGCAGGTTCCCTTCAGCCATGGTGTTAGGGAGCTAGAACAGAGACTAAGAGGATGGTTCTTAAAATGCTTTTTCCCTGAGGACAAACCTAAAACTGACTTCTTGAGGCCACTGAAATAGTCCCACCTTACTTACAAGAGATTATACCAAGGAAAATGGGTGAATGAATGAAGGAATGGCCTTGGACAAGTGGCCTTTCAGGGAAGNGAGGATGGTTCTTAAAATGCTTTTTCCCTGAGGACAAACCTAAAACTGACTTCTTGAGGCCACTGAAATAGTCCCACCTTACTTACAAGAGATTATACCAAGGAAAATGGGTGAATGAATGAAGGAATGGCCTTGGACAAGTGGCCTTTCAGGGAAGTAACCCACAGTCACTGGTCTCAGAGTCGTTATCTTCCTTGTGGCTCTGGCCTTGCTATGACATTCTTTGCTGTCTCCTTTTGCTCTGATTGATGCCCCAATGGCAGGAGAAGAGTTTACACACAGTGAAGAGGGGGAGATCTTCAGCCTCCTCCTTCAGCTGACTCCATCTGGGTTGAGGAGCCCTAGGGGTAGGAATCCCTAGTCTGGGCTTAGGGAACACTCACTGCCCTCCTCTCCTTCTCTCTGGGGAATCAGGACCTCTCTCTGACTTGGCTAGGGGTCAGGAGATCAGAAGACACCTGGCCCCACTTGGCAGTACAAGGCTCGAAAGGGCTAATCTCCAGCCCTGCCCACAGTCTGGACTGGCCCCCAGGCAGTGTGTCAACCAGCCTGTCCCATGTTTGTCCAGTGAGTGGGCACACAGCCTCTAGGAGGAAAGCCACTCTGTGTTCCTTGTGGCTGCCCTCACGAAGCCTGAGGGCCTCAGAGCTGGTCCCTGCCCTCCATGGGTTCAGGTGGGATTTGAGTCTGGTGGAGTCACCCTCCTCTACAGGGTACTGGACACTTCAGTGATTTCAGGAGGCCGGGGCCCCCAGACAAGCCTAGGAATCCAGAGCTAAGGCCCTGGAGCCCAAGGGCACACAGACAGGGTAGGGCCTCTGACTAGGGTAGGGACTCTTTTCCAGCGCACAGCCCCACCTGTCCCTGAGTCATACAGAAAACACCTGGCTGGCTTCCCGCTAGGATCAGGACTTTTACTCACCTCCAGTTAGGACAGACTCCTAGTCCCCACCCACCCATGCTATAGATCCAGTGTGTGGAGTTTCAGGGCCCAACTCTATCCTGAGGTCTTGCTCTAAGACTTACAATCAGTGCTGAGGTCTCAGGACTGGGTTAAGCACACATTGTCAGACACAGGCCTCCTATCAGGCGGAGGACCCTTAGGGCTGGCAAGGGAGGGTCCCAAGCAACGAGGGCTACAGAACCTTGCCTGTACCTTTCATCCAGCATCCATACCTTCACTTCTGGTTTCCCAGAAGCTTCCAGAACCCTGACCTGGGGCACTGGGTGTCCCGCAAACACCTTCCTGCTAAAAACAGGAGAGAAATTAGTGTCTCCTGGCACCCAGGCCTTCAGGCCCTGTTTTATTCCTCCTGTACCTCAAAGGAGATACAGGTAGCGGCTGGAGGTGCCGGAAGATCTTTGGCGTCTCAGGGAGAAGGACCATGTTACCAAGCCCATGCCACCCAATTAATCTCAGAGTTCAGCTCCTTAAGCAGGTGGAGACTGAAGCCTTAAGAGGTAACAGGTTTGTTGAAATATGGGGCAGGACCAGCAGGGGGCAGGAGAGGACTCTGGTCAGGAACTCAAGACTGTCAACCCAGCTCCTCTCCTGGGAGGTGACAAGGCCTTACAGGTGGGCAGACCTCTCTGAGCCCGTTTCCTTATCTGTAAAACAGGAGTGATAAGAGAAGCCAACTCTGCAGCGTGGTAGTGAGAACAGAGTGGAGTTGTCTCTGGAAGGCTCCATAACATGTTATCAGAATGGCTGTGGCAGGGAAGGGCCAGGCTCCGGGCGGGGGAGCCAGCCTTCTGGCCTCGGCCTTCTTCCTTGGCCTGGCTACATCTGAGAGCCGCATGGGGGAAGGTGGGATGCCTGGCAGGTCTGGGGCCTTCTCCAGCCAGGCGAGGTGAGGAGTGGGAGTTTAGGCCACTGTGGTCCCTGACAGAGGCCAGAAAGGTTCAGTGCATGGAGATGAGCCCTGATTCCTTCTTTGACCTTCCCCAGCCTGGTCTGGGTGTCTCCAGCCCCAATATCAGCTGCCGCCACTTCCCTCTGCTCGTCAGCAGCAGCCTCTTACGGGTGGACCTATTCAACGGGCTGTTGGGACCAGTGGAGGTCACGGCACTGTACGTGACGCGCCTCGACAACATCACAGTGGCCCACATGGGCACAGCTGACGGGCGCATCCTGCAGGTGAGTCCCTCGTCTCCGCGGCCCCTCGTCCCCGGATCCCTGTCCCCATTTTGCTCATGGCCAACCTGTCCCAGGTGGAGCTGGCCAGGTCTCTCAACTACTTGCTATACGTGTCCAACTTCTCACTGGGCAGCAATGGGCAGCCTGTGCATCGGGGTGTCAGACGCCTTGGGGACCACCTGCTATTTGCCTCTGGGCACCAGGTAAGGTGGGCAGGGTAGGGCCTGGGGCTGGGCTGTTGGGAGCACAGGCTCCCGCTCGAATCCAGGGAGGCACTGACACACAAGTCTCACCACCCTGATTTACAGTGGAACCAGGAGTTCTAGGGGGCTTAGCCTCCCCCTTCAGCCACCCCTGAGATACCTGTCTGTTCCAGGTCTTCCAGGTACCGATCCGGGGCCCTGGCTGCCGCCACTTCCTCACCTGTGGGCGCTGCCTGCGGGCACAGCGTTTCATGGGCTGTGGATGGTGTGGGGGCATGTGTGGCCGGCAGAAGGATTGTCCTGGCTCCTGGCAACAGGAGTATTGCCCACCCGAGCTTACTGAGGTATGGCTTACCTGGCAGGGCACAGTTAAGGGATGGGACCTGCTGGGCCTTGGGTGGGAGTCAGCAGGTCTTAACCATGATCTTCCTCAGGTCTGGGATATCCTAAGCAGCTACAAAGTGGGCACATTCAAAGACTTTGAGACAGAATAGTATTGAATGGGCACTAGCATGTGACCTAGAGCAGGGGTCCCCAACCTCCGGGCTGCGGATCAGCTTGCAGCATTCGATTATAAACAAAGCACACAATAAATACAATGTGCTTGAATCATGCCGAAATCATCTCTCCTCTTCCTGGTCCATGGAAAAACTGTCTCCTGTGAAATCAGTCCCTGGTGCCAAATAGGCTGGGGACTGCTGACCTAGAGTGAAGGGATTTCCAGGTGGCACTAGCAGTAAGGAACCCACCTGCCAATGCAAGAGATAGGGGTTCAGTCCCTGGGTCGGGAAGAGCCCCTGTAGGAGAGCGTGGCAACCCACTCCAAAATTCTTGCCTAGAGAATCCCATGGACAGAGGAGCCTGGTCGGCTATAGTCCATAGGGTCACACAGAGTCAGACATGACTGAAGCGACTTAGCATCCAGCACACAAGCATGACCTAGGGTGACTGGAGTGTGTGGCAGGCAAGGAGTATGGCAGAAAACTTAGGGGGGAGCAGACAGGCCTGAGAGTCCTGACCCGCAGAGGGACTCAGGCTATGTTCTCCTCCCCCTTTCAGTTCTATCCCCGCAGTGGACCCCTAAGGGGCAGCACAAGGCTGACCCTATGTGGCTCCAACTTTTACCTGCACCCTCCTGGTGTGGTGCCTGAAGGTACCCATCAGGTCACTGTGGGTCGAAGTCCCTGCCGACTGTTACCTAAAGGCAACTCAGACCTCAGGTATGACCTGGTCCCTGCTGTTTCCGTCCCTGATGCGGGTAAACCAAACAGCCCCTTTGCTGTGAGATCCTGTCCTCAGCTTGCATGGGGCAAGCTGCAGTGGCTCTGCTTGTTTTGTGTCTGGGATGACACCTCTATTCCTTTCTGAGCCTGCACGTGCCTTACCTGTCTGTTGAGTTATGGCCAAACTAGTCCCTGCGCCAACAGTTCCTGTTGACCCAGGATTGAGGCATGGGTAGATAGATGGTATCTTTAAGCTCAGAGGAGACCTGTGATTTGTGGTGGGCAGGCCAGTAGGCCTGTGTGAACCACCCCCCCGGCCAACCCTGAGTTCCCTTGATGTCCCAGGCGACTGCCCCGGAAGGACTTCATAGAGGATTTTGAGTGTGAGCTGGAGCCCTTGAGCATGCAGGTAGCCGGGCCTGCAAACGTCAGCCTCACTGTGACCAATATGCCACTGGGCAGGCACTTCCGGGTAGATGGCACCTCCGTGCTAGGAGGCTTCTCTTTCATGGTGAGGTCACTTTGCCTTGTCTGTGTCCTTGGGCAGGTGGGCAGTTCGGGCAGGGAAGGGTTTGGAGGGGAGGGCCTTCTATTCCAAGCTAAGCCACCTCCACGCCCTCTTAGGAACCAGTGCTGACAGCAGTCCGACCCTTCTTTGGCCCTCGGGCAGGAGGTACCTGCCTCACCCTTGAAGGCCGAGGCCTGTCTGTTGGCACGAGCCAGGCTGTGCTGGTCAATGGGACTGAGTGCCCGCTGAAACAGTAAGAGCCAGTGGGAAGGGGGATGGGAGGCGACAGGGTCCCACATAGGGGAACCCTCAACAGGTAGGGCTTGGATCCCCGACAAGGTAGGGGAGGAGGGCTCAGTCACTCAGTGGAGGGCATGTTTCAGGAGGAAGTGTCTGTTGCTCCCTCCAGCCCAGAGGTGGTTTGGGAATAGTGAGAGAGCCCATTATAGTGTCCATTGGCTGCAGCCAGCGCTGTGGGGCCCCTGCTCCTCCCTGACTTCTTGGAGGCTTTACTGGGATCACCCTGTCTTCAAACAGACCATGGAGTTTGGGCAGATCGGGGAGATGACCGATAGAGGAACAGGGAGGGGTCTGTTGGCCCCTGGAGGATCTGGGCCTGGCCATCACTTGGAAGGTGCCCCTGAGCCCAATCCCCATGTTCTGCAGGGTCAGCGAGGGGCAGCTTTTATGCACCACGCCCCCTGGGGCCGCTACTGCCAGCGTTCCCATTCGCCTGCAGGTAGGGGGCGCTGAGGTGCCTGGCTCTTGGAACTTCCACTACCAGGAAGACCCCATTGTCCTGGGCATCAGCCCCAAATGTGGCTATACGTAAGTGTCACCTCCTCGCCCATTCTGGTCTCTGAAGGATGAGGGACCCAGCCTCAGAGAGCACTCTGAGGCCCACCACCCTGCTCTCCTCCACAGTGGCTCCCACGTCACCATCCATGGCCAGCATCTGACTTCGGCATGGCACCTCACGCTGTCATTCCATGACGGGGTCAGGGCAGTGGAGAACAGGGTGAGCGGGCGCAGGCAGCTGCTGAGTGGGCACTTGCCAGGAGGGAGGAAAGCCACACCAGTCCCCTGAGTTCAGCCCCAGCCCACACTGGGTTCAGGGGGTTGGAGTGGCTGAAGGTAGGATACCAGGGCTTACTGCTCTCACCTGGGCCCTGCAGTGTGAGGGGCAGCTCCCGGAGCAACACAGGTGCCGCCTGCCCGAATACGTGGTCCGAGGCCGCCGAGGGTGGGTGACAGGGAACCTGAGTGTGCGTGGGGATGGAGCTCCTGGCTACACACTGCCTGGCTTTCGCTTCCTGCCTCCACCCCACCCACCCAGCAAGGACCTGGCCCCCCTGAAGCCTGAGGAGCATGCCATTAAGTTTGAGGTAGGTGTGGGGGATGAGGGGTGAGGACAGTGGAGAGGGTAGGGCTGCAGCCTCTCGGAAGGAGCGGGGTGGGTGCGCACTGGCCAGCCCCCGTGACTGTCTCTGCAGTACATCGGGCTGGGCACCGTGGCAGACTGCGTGGCTGTGAATGTGACTGTGAGTGGCAAGAGCTGCCAGCACGAGCTGCGGGGGGATGTGGTAGTCTGCCCCCTGCCCCCCTCCCTGCAACTTGGCAAGGACGGTGCTCCACTGCAGGTAGGCAGCTCTGTTGGCCCTCCTCAGGAGACATGGGTGGGGGTGGTCTACAGGCTGGGCCTGAGCTGCACCTAATGCCCCCCAGGTCTGCGTGGATGGTGGGTGCTACACTCTGGGCAAGGTAGTGCGGCCAGGTCTGGAAGGGGTCCCCCAGAGCACGCTCCTCGGGGTCCTCCTGGCTCTGCTCCTGCTTGTAGCTGTGCTGGCTGCCATATTGGTCTTCAGTTACCACCGGAGGAAGCAGCTAGGTGAGCCCTCCACTGCCATCCTGACCCAGCCCTCATCCCCAAACTATGATGTCTCCAAGCCGCTATATCCTCTCTCTGTCCAGGCCTCGGGGGTCCGCCCACAGACCTCCTGGGTCTGGGTCAGCCTCTAGGACCTTGGAGTGGCTGGCTACTAGCAGGCATTTGTCCACAGTTCTTTCTTCGAACCTGGAAGACTTGGCCTCCCTGGACCGGACCCCTGGAGCCATGCCTCTGCCTCTGTTCCGCTCAGGCTCTGACTACAGAAATGGCCTTGGTGAGATGCTGGAGGTGCTAGAAGGTGGGACTATACTGTCTGCTCCCCCAGCCCCTCATTCCTTCTCTTCCTCCACAGCCCCTCCTATCACTGGCCAGGATTCCCCCACTGAGGTCCACAGAATATCTTCCTCAGACATCGGGGATGGGTCCTGTGTCCCATTGCTGCGGAAAGGATCCATCCAGCTTGGGGACCTGGACTCTGTGCTCCTGGCTGAGGTCAAGGATGTACTGATTCCCCATGAAAGGGTGGTCACTCATGTTGACCGAGTCATTGGCAAAGGTATGGGTGCCGACCAGGTGGAGCGGGGGAGAGATGGAGTCCTGAGATGACACGGGCCTGAGGAACAGTCGGACAGGACTCTGAGCCTCCATTTGCTCATCTGTGAAATAGGAACTCTGTCTTCAGTGGGTTCTGGTGCAGATTAAGTGGGTTTGGGAGGGCTGCAGGCTCTGCCATCACGAGTTGGAGTTCTGAGGTCTGGTTGCCAGTGGGTGGAAGTGGTATGTGCTCTGGGCCCTGGGGCCCCTCTCATCATCTCTCCCTCATCAGGCCATTTTGGAGTTGTCTACCATGGAGAATACACAGACGAGGCCCAGAATCGAATCCACTGTGCCATCAAGTCGCTGAGTCGTAAGTGGAACAGAGGCTGGGAGGATCCTCGTCCCTGCTGTGCTACCACTCGGCTCCGTGACCCTGAGCAGGAGACTTTTGTTTCCTCTGTTTCCCCATCTGACCCTTATCAAGGGGTTCCCCACCCTGGGCCTGACTCCAGCCTCCCTGCAGGCATCACAGAGGTGCAGGAGGTGGAGGCCTTCCTGCGCGAGGGGCTGCTCATGCGCCGTCTGCACCACCCGAACGTGCTGGCTCTCATTGGCATTGTGCTGCCCCCAGAAGGACTGCCCCGTGTGCTGCTGCCCTACATGCGCCACGGAGACCTGCTGCAGTTCATCCGCTCACCCCAGCGGGTCAGTCGGTGCTTAGCTGACCCTGGGTTCTCGGGGGTGGATAGGTAGGGGGGTGCTTGGGCAGCAGCTGGGCATGGAGCTGCTCTGCCCTCACCTACTGGCCCACCTGTGCTCCCCACCCACCCCCAGAATCCCACAGTAAAGGACCTCATCAGCTTCGGCCTGCAGGTGGCCCACGGCATGGAGTACCTGGCCGAGCAGAAGTTTGTGCACCGGGATCTGGCTGCTCGGAACTGCATGTGAGTGGCCAGAGAGAAGCCAGGGGCCAGAGCACCGGGGCGTGCAGCTGAAGGCGCCCGCAGGGAAGGCCCGCGCTCCATTCCTTGCTCTATAGCCCTGGACATGTCCTTCTCTTTCTGGTCCTCCATTTTTCTGTCTGCCCAGTGCAGGCTTGGGTTAGACGCTGTGGCTTAGAAACCCTGTGAGGGCCTCAGATAGATGGGTTCGGGCCTGGTGGAGACCAGTCCTGAGTGTGATCCTCCCCTCCCAGGCTGGATGAGTCATTCACGGTCAAGGTGGCTGACTTTGGTCTGGCCCGTGATGTCCTGGACAAGGAGTACTACAGTGTCCAGCAGCACCGCCACGCTCGCCTGCCTGTCAAATGGATGGCGCTGGAGAGCCTGCAGACCTACAGATTCACCACCAAGTCCGATGTGGTGAGGCCCCACCTGCCCCAGAGTCCACCCAGCCTCAGACAACATTCGGCCTTGCCCATTCAACTCTGGATGTTGATGAACCCAGGGAACCCTGTGTTGGGCGGTGCCCACAGACCATTTGCCCATCTCTGGGCAGGTATCAGGGCAAGAGGTGGCTCTTCACAGGCAATCCAGGCCTTGCTGAGCCCCAACTCTGGGCAGGCTCAGGGGTGGTGGGTGGGGACAGAGCGAAGATGCTTGTGAGGTATAGAAGAACAATTCCAGTTTGGGGGTGGAGCCTCTCATTTCCAGCTAGCAGGCTCTGGGAGGGAGCAGACCTGGAGGTGTCCTCCTGTCCCCAGATTTGAGCCGAAAGTTGAGTCCCTTCACCTGTCCCCTCCCATAGTGGTCGTATGGTGTGCTGTTATGGGAGTTGCTGACGCGGGGTGCCCCTCCATACCCCCACATCGACCCTTTTGACCTCACTCACTTCCTGGCCCAGGGTCGGCGCCTGCCCCAGCCTGAGTATTGCCCAAATTCTCTGTGAGTATATGGACATGGTGATGGGGAGAGAGCTGGGACCTAGAGACAAGAAGGGAAGGAGGGGGCTGGAGACAGAGTTCTTGCCTGGCTTTCTGACTCATTCCCAAGTTGACCTAGAAAGGGACCCTCTCTGGGCCTCAGTTTCCTCATCTGTGGACTGGTTCCACCAGCCTCAGGGCTTAGCGCTAGAAGGAGATCACGGTTGCCATGGTAACAGCATTCCTAATCATTGGTTGAGGCCAGTGATTTCATTTCCCAGCACTCCTCTCCCTACAATCCTCAGCAAGGGGGGCTGTTTTCCATCGCTTCCACTTACTTAACCTCAAGGAAAGGTTCCATTAGCTCCCACACTAAGCCCCCTCCACATCTCCAGATCAGAAATTGTTTTTCATTGGATATAGTTTCAGATTCCCTGTTCCCAGAGGTATGGCGGCAGCTGTGTTTCATCAGTGCCTGTCGGGTGGTTCAGCTTCATGAGCAGCACACATGCCTTAGCCATGCTCAAGTCTTTGAGGTTAGAACGGGAAGGACCAGGTCACAGGTAAAGGTGGCTAATGATTCCTGTCTCACTCAGCTTGTGTTCCAGAAGGGTATGAGTAACCCTGTGTCACAGCCCTGCCTGGCTTGCTTTTGCTTTTCATTATTTATTTCACTGATGCATCTGCTTCAAAGTCAGGGAAATTAACTTCTGCCTCTGGGTCAGGCTCCCTGAAACAGACTCTGAGATGGAGATTTACACGTATGCAGGTGGTTGATTCCTAGGTTGGGGGCAAGGGAAGCAGGACTAGGTAGGCAGAGAAGTAGAGCTGTGATGCAGATGTCTGTCCATCCCCCGGGATCTCTGGAATTGGGGTGGCCCTCAGAGTTTTCTGAAATTGAGACCCGGGGGCCCAGGTCTTTGCACTAGACATACATCAGTCACTGCTTATAGCTGTCCAGGAGGAAGGCGTGTGAGCCTGGAGGAGGCATCTCTTTTCTGCCTAGGGCAATTCCTAAAGGTCACCTCAGTCAAGAGCCATCAACAACCACAGGGAGAATGAAGGGGGCCATGCCAGTATCCTCTAAACCAGGGGAAGTCCCTTGTCTCTGGGCTTGTTTCCTCATCTGCTGAGTTAGAGTGATCACAGTACCACCCTCAGAGGTCTGAGAATTATACGAGATTATCATGTGTAGGGCACTTTTAGTATCATTTGGGGCAAGGATGACATTTCCAAGATAAAGGAGCATGTGTTAGGACCCACCAGACAAACACAAAGAAGCTGCTTGGGATCCATGGTGCCAAGGAAAGTGAAAGAAAAGTGAAAGTGTTAGTTGCTCAGTCGTGTCCGACTCTTTGCAACCCTGTGGACTGTAGCCTGCCAGGCTCCTCTGTCCATAAAATTCTCCATGCAGTAATATTGGAGTAGGTTGCCATTCTCTTCTCCAGGGTATTTTTCTGACCCAGGGATCAAATCCAGGTCTCCCACATTGCAGACAGAATCTTTACCACCTGAGCCACCAGGAAAGTCCATATGATGCCAATGAGTTGCCCCACAATCTCAGGGCTTTGAATCCCCTTTTCCTCAGACCTGGGCTTCCTTCCTGGAAGACCTGTGATGATAACTGCAATAGCTTGTGAGCTGGGCCCTAAGCTCCGAACTGCATAGGAGTCTTCTCACTTTATGTCCCAACAGCTCTGTGATCAGAGAAGGATCCAGAGGCACAGAGAGGTTAAGAAACTTGTTGAGATCACAGAGCCCAGGTCACAGGACACAGGAGTCCAGCCTCTCAACCCCTGAGGCAGTTCGACCTCTGCCAGGGTGGGAAGGCAGGCAGTCATAATAAGAGCTTCCCGGTAATTGGGTGAGGCAAGGCATCAGCCATGTCACCCGCGCTCGTCCGCTGTGGACTGCCAGGGGGCTAAGCACAAGTGGATAGCCCAGGAGCTCTGGGTGGGGGTGCACCGTGCCCCTAATGTTTTCCTCTCCCCGGTAGGTACACTGTGATGCAGCACTGCTGGGCGGCGGACCCCACGGCACGACCCACCTTCGGAGAGCTAGCAGGGGAAGTGGCACTCGTGCTGGCTGCGCTGCGCGGGGACCACTACGTGCGGCTGCCCGTGGCCTACGTGAACGTGGGCCCTGGTGCCCCTGACAAGGCAGTCATGCCCTTGGAACAGTCACCGTCCCCAACAGTGCACAGGAGCCCAGGGCGGCCCCGGCCCCTCTCAGAGCCACCGAGGCCCACGTGACCTCAGCCCCAGGCGGGCCTTGGGGCTTGGACCTGCATAGCGGTGGCAGTTACCCCCAGCTGCCTCTGGGCTGGCCTCTGCTGTATCCCGGTCCCTCCACCTTAAGGGGCACAGGAGGACTGCAAGGCATATTGGTCTCTCGCTTCTTGGGAGGAGCCAGTGCGGGGATCCTTGATGCAGGATTTATGAGGTGTCTGCTGTGTGCCTGGCTGCTGGGCACAGGGGACTCAGTGGTGACCACTGGCCCTTAAATCAGTAAATGAACAAATGAATATTTAAGTACACTTTGTGGTAAATGCTATGAAAGGAAAAAACAGGCTGCTCTGAGGGAATGGAGGACAGCCCTAGATAGATGAAGAGGGAGGTAAGGGAGGCCACTCCAGGAGGTGACATTTTTGCTGGGATGTTGTCAGATAGGAAGTGCGCCAGAAATGGTTGGGGGAAGAGAGTTTTGGCAGAGTGAACAGCCCATGCAAAGGCCCTGAGGCCCGAAAGGGGTTGGGTTAGCAAAAAGGCTCCAGAGAACAGGAAGGGCAGGCCAGGCCCACATCTAGAATATAGGCCCCTGGGGACTTTCAGATGGAACCAAGAGGGGTGGGTTGAAAACCCAGACACCCAGCAGCCACGATTGTTTCTGCTGTTGCCCAGTCCACCGTCCCATTGCCCAGGCCCTAGCCCCACTCCAGGGCACCCTGCTCCACCTGCACCCTCCCCCTAACTGCCTGCCCCCATGCACTGTTAAGGCATGGAGACTTATCCCCCTGACAGCATTGCTCTTGCAGCCTTGAGAGAGATGAGCCTGCAGCAAGGCCTCAGCTCCACACTTTCAAGGCACCAGCTTCGAGGTGCAGACTGCTCAGGCTATTTATACTCATCAAGGCCACAGTACAATAGCCACTAGAGGGGCAGCTCCGCCAGAGAAAGAGAGCATCTTCCTCCTTGGACTGCTGCGCCCCATGCCCTTAAGGCTGAGCGGGCCACTGGGCCCTGTTTGGTGTGGACACTTGGGCGACCACGGTGACTGGTCCCCGGACCTGCGCCGTGGTGGATCCTCTCTCTTGCTCAAGCTTCCCATGGCCTCTCTCTCATCAGCTGGGGGACCCTGACTCACCCTAAGGGAAGTAGGTTCCCGCCCCTTTGAGTCGCCAGCTCTCTGGCCTGTCATGCATGGAACCTTGGGTTTGGGGCAAGAGCCCCCTGGTAAGCAGAGTAGGGGTCTCCTTGGGACTGGAGCTGCCTAGCTGTTTTCTCTCCATCTGTTGCCCACTCTGTCACCTCAGGTCAGAGGGAGGCCCAGATATGGGAACCTGAAGGACTCTGAGGACAGATAGGTAAAGCTTAAATGGAGACTCAAGCTCTTGTGCAAGGGTCTGAAGATCAGGGCTCTAGAAGCTAGAGAGGGGTAGAGATGGGCTCCGTCTGCCTGTTTACCACTTCACCCCTGATGCCCAAGAGTGCAGGCACACAGGAGGAGGTTGTAGCCTTGCGCACTCTGCCAGGGACCTCTGGGCTCCCTCCTTGCCTTGTGTCACCCCTGAGGCTGGGAGAGAAGTGAGTGGAATGGTCCTGGAACCCTCCCACAGCTGTGGTCCCTGTACTAGTTGGAAAGGACTGTCTCCATCCCTCCACCTGGTAGTCCTTGTGCCCTAATCTCATCCTGGGGATCTAAGGGTGACCCCAGGCTTGGCACTGGGTGAGGAGTGAGCACAAGGCTCAGAGGCTTCACTGAAGTTAGACTGAGGCTCCTTCCCCACTGGGCCTCGACAGCTTAGGGCCCATGGGCTTATCATGAGCCCAGATAAGAAAGGGATAAGAAAGGGACTCAGGGAACTTCCCTGGTGCTTCATTGGCTAAGACTCTATGCTCCCAATGCAGGGGGCCCAGGTTCAATCCCTGGTCAGGGATTAGATCCCACATGCCACAGGTACGAGTTTGCATGTCTCAACTAAAGATCCTGCATGCTGCAGCTAAAGAGTCCATGTGTTGCAACTAAGACCTGTTGCAACTAAGACTATGTAGGAGAGAGACTCAGAGAGGAAGGGGATTCTCTGGATGGGAGGGAAGCTTATCGCGGAGAGAAGGGAGACAGAAGACGCTCAGCGGGTGTCAGTTTCCCGTGTAGCCAGAATGTGGGGCTTCGGGCCTGTTTCTGAGCCAAGGGCCTCCAGGGCCAGGATTCTCCAGGGAGGGGACATACTTAAGCAGGTGCTTCATACCACTGCACTGCCTCTCCCTAACACTGAAGCCCCCAAGCTCTGAACTCTGTTCTCAGAGCCATCTGATGGTCCTACATTCATCTGGAGTGACTGAAGATAGAACTGCTTCAAGGTTTCCAGTTCCTGCCTGGGCCACCAGGGAAGAAAGGAGGGGTTAGTTCTGGCTGCCCGCCATGGGCTGAACAGAACAGGAACTTTGAGTGGCTTCCAGGGCTCATGAAACCTGGGTTGCCTTTCCCTTATTTATTTGTTTGTTGTTTACTTCTCCTTTGAGGGAGGCCTGAGCCCAGGCCTGTCACTGGGGTTGGATGGGATGAGCGCAGGTTTCTCCCATGGCTTTGGGAGTCCAGTCTTCCCATCATGAGCTGTGGGGAGTGGGTGTCAGCTCGTCTGCCTCGTCTCCCTCCATTGCAGCCCAGTGGGGTTGGGGGCCAGCAGGTGTCAATAGAGGCTGGAGGGAGGCCAGGCTGGGAGCTGGGGCTGAGGAACCAGCAGATGACTCACACCCTCCTGATTGCCCATCGGTGTCAGTGTCATCTGGCACCTGGAGGGCAGACGTGGGGTAGACCGACCTGCTTTGATGGGGACCAGGAGTCTGGTCTGGGATTCCCCTTATGCCAAAGCCCCAGCCTTTCAGAGAATTTCCACAGGGATCCAAAGGCTCTCTAGGGGTCGCCCCTGAGGGCTCCAGACACAACCCCATTTCAAACTCTGAGACCTTTCTGGGACAATGACTTCATCGGTCATTCCCTTGGTGCAGCCCATGAGTCCCTGGGTCCACCTCTGACGCCACTGCATGAACTAACTCCCTGCAGCTGTAGGAGACCCACCCCTCCCCCAGGGCTGGGTGGGGTTGGGGAGCCATGGGTGCTGCTGGGAGGGTCTGAGGCTCAGGACGCCTCAACATGCATCTTTCACACTTAGTGCCTCTGTCTGGAGAGAAGCAGCCCTGAGAATCGATAACAGAGCGCTGATCTGGCATCTGACAGGCCCTGGTGAAAAACACCTATTACTCCATGCTGAGCTGGAGAACTCTCCTCTGTGAAGACTCAGGAACTGAGCATCTCTTCACCCACAGCCTCTGCTCTGTCCGTGTGAGTCCAGACAGCTCAGAGGTGGAGCTACTCCAGCCTGGAGGAGAGGGGATGATTTGAGGAACCACCCCCAGTGTTCCCCATCTGGCACTGGGGGCCAGCTGAGCCTTAGTCTCTCCCTCCATTCTTTTGGGGGTTCATTCCAGTCCGAGTTTTTAGTCCAATGAGCCTAGATGCCAAGAGAGCCTAGCACCAGCTCCTGTCCCTCCGTGGCTACACATTTGCCCACAACTTTGGCTCCACCCATCCAGGAGCTGGACCTTGGAAGGGAAGCAGAGGTATTAATGGTCCTGACAGCCAGCCTGTGCCGTGCAGGTGGCCGGAGGGTCCTCGGGTTTCGCCCTTATCAGTCTCGTTGCTCTGTGGGAGCTTGAGCTCGTGTGGCCCGGCCCGTGAAGGTTGCTCTTCTGAGCTCAGATGGTGGGAGCGGAGGGACATTGCTGACTCCCTGGGACTCTGCACAGGCAGAGGCAGACGGAGCATGAGATCCAGGGGCATCCTTGCCTTCTCTCCATTCATTCCCCTTCATATTGGTTGAGCCCACTCGCAAACTTGTGATCTTACACTGGGCAGTTGGGATCTGGGAATGCATCCGTGAAGACAGGGGACTCAAAAGCAGCTGGTAGCCAAGATCGCAGGATTCAATTAGCTCTGAAGCCAGATCTCCCTTCCTCGTGCCACAAGTACCCCCACTCCCTGCCCGCCCCGGTTCCGGTGCAGCCAGGACCATGGAGACTTAGAGGCCCCCAGAGGCACACAGCCCACGTGTCTGGGCTGTGCTCCTGCCTGGAGTGCCCTCCCTCCACAGATCTAAGTGCTACCCATGTGCAGCCTCTGGGACACAGGGCTGGTGTCTGAGCCCCTGGACAGTAGGCAGGGATGAGCTGCTGGGGAACCAGGCATTGCTTTTCACTCCGTTAGCAAGTGGTTGTCTGCACTGGGAACCCTTTAAGACCTTTTTTCTTTAACATATTTTTTTTTATTTGGCTGCACCAGGTCTTAGTTTTGATACAGGGGCTCTTTAGTTGCAGTATGTGGGATCTAATTCCCTGACCAGGGATCGAACTCAGGGCCTTTGCATCAGAGAGTGTGGAGTCTTAGTCTGTGGACCACCAGGAGAGTCTCCCCAAGGCTCCTCCGTAGTTCCCCGGGGCTACACGGTAGTGACAGCTTCAGCCAGCCATTGGTCCTGCTGACATGTCTCTCCGACATGTGGAGACTCTTCAAAGGTGGAAAGGAATTCTTTGGGCTGCCCCATCACTCTGCCCCCATGGGCTCCT
>SJYA01002770.1:1643731-1720730 GCA_006410615.1 Neotragus moschatus
TTTGGGATCAGGCAGGGAATGGGGCAGGGAGAAGGCGCCAGCTCCTTGGAATAGGTGCCCCCAGGCCAGAAGAGACTTCCAGGGAAGCAGGAAGTTAGGGTTCACAAGGAGGAGAGGAAAACGCAGAGTGCTGGCTATAGAGCTGAGAGGCGGCAGATACGGCCTTCCTCCTGGGGGGCTTTGGTTTCCCATCAGGACCCACGCAGAGAGGGTTGACAACAAGGTCCTTTCAGGGGGCTTTTCAGAAGCCTGCCTTTGCCTGGGCTGTGTTCCTGTCTGGAGTGCCCTCCCTCCACAGATCTAAGTGCTACCCACGTGCAGCCCCTGGGACACAGGGCTGGTGTCTGAGCCCCTGGACAGTAGGCAGGGATGAGCTGCTGCATTGCTTTTCACTCCATTGGCAAGTGGTTGGTTGCACTGGGAGCCTCTTAAGACTTCTTTTTTACATATTTAATTTTATTTATTTGGCTGCACCAGAAGTTGAGGTACATGGGCTCTTTAGTTGCAGCATGTGGGATCTAGTTCCCTGACCAGGGATGGAACTCAGGGCCTTTGCATCAGGGAGTGCAGAGTCTTAGTCCCTGGACCACCAGGAAAGTCCCCCTAAGGCTCCTTTTGATCCTAGATTTTTTTTTTTTTTTAAGATGTCTAGAGTCTTCCCAGAGTACAGGGTGGGGAAGACAGGTCACCTGGAAGAGTGCAGGGCCCAGGGACTTGATGAGCTGACCCATCGAACACCACTGAGCCCAAGACACGTCTGTGTTGAAAAACCAGGTCTGGGGAACTTGGCTGCTCACAGGGCCTTTCCTGCCTACCGTCCCCAGAGCCTCCTGGGTAGGAGGATTCCAGCCTGATCCATGGGGAAGGAGGCTTTCTCAGAGTGAGCGGACTGTCCCCATCTCCTGGAGTCTGACCCTCTTCCCAGGGTTTGGGGCTCCCCCAACTCTCTGAGCCAGCCCAGAGTGGGTCAGGTGAAGTGTGAAGAGAGGCAACGCTGAAACCTACCCTCACAGAGGAGTCTCGGTACGGCCTTCCCCTCAGACTGATCTCCTCCCTGTTGCTTCTTGGCCCCTTCATCCCAGGCAGCCCTCAGCCTGGGGAATGGGCTCAGCCGGGGGGAGGGGCATTCTAGGTTGCCATGGCAACACATTGGCCCTCCTCACTTTCCAGAATCAGAAATAGAATTGGATGCCCTTCTTCCTGTTGAGAGACTATTTAAAAACATGTTGGGGGGAGGGGTACAGGGGCAATGTCCCTGCCTGATCCCCAAGAGGGGCTGGGTAGAAGGGGCCCAGCCTGGGAGCTTCTCTGACTGCCCCGCTGCCCCTCCCCTTAGCTGGATGAAGCGGAGTGGGCTTTGATCAGCCAAGAATTGTGAGTACAAAAGACTCAGCCTGGTCCCACAGGGTAAGTAACTAGCCCCTACTCAGCACTGCCAGTTTCCTGGGAGGCACTGGCTTAGTGCCAGCCAGGAAAATGCCCTCTCCCAGGCCTGAGCCGCCTGCTAAGCTCCCGGGAGAAGCAGCAGGGCCAAGTGGAATATAGCTTGAGTATCGAGGGATTGAGGCTGCAGAGCTCGGAAGGGAGGCATGTTGGTTCCCTTCCAGCAGAGCCCATGCCCGCATGGCCCTGGGCATGGCACCCAGTGGTGGCACCGGAAGTTACAGAAGTGTGGGTCCCGAGCCTGGTGGCCTGGCCTCGGATTCCGCTCTGCAGCTCACTAGCTGCGACCTCTGCAGTCTCTCCTCCCTGTGCCTTGGTTGCCTTGTCTGTAAAATAAGGATGACAGCACTCGGCTCTCCCTGCATCGCTGTGAGGCTGGCTCGCGGTGCTCAGCACTGCCAGGTGCAGAGGAAGCACCCAATCCATGGCAATCGGTGTTCTCTTTTGCCATCAGGGGTGTTTGCGTCCGGGTGGGAAAAGCCATCTCCGCTCCAGACTGCCTTCTCTGGTCCTTCCTTCGTGGGCCACACCCTTCTTAGGTCAGTTTGTCGCTGAGGACCTCAGCCCTGGCAGAAAGAGTTATGCCTCACTTCCCCAGGAGGTAGGGAGATGGCTCAGAGGATGGCCAGGCAGTGATTTTCCAGGGCCTCCCTCCCCACCCCCCGCTCCAGCCCTCCCACAAGTACAACAGGCTGCTACTAGCATCTCTGTCACGGGAAAAACAAAACCAAATTAAAAAAAAAAAAGCAGTATGCTGGGGGAAAGAGATTACTGAGGTGAATAGTGTTCAGCAAGCCTGTGTGTGTGTGTGAATGCACGCACGTGCAGGCCACAGAGCCTTGGGCCATGCCACCTTCCTGGACCATAGTGTGTCCAGAGACCTCTGTCCCTCTTCTTCATCAAAAGCGGAATCTGGGGAACAGAGAGGGGCCCTGGAGGCCTGAGCCGTGGCTGAGTCAGGCTTTGGCCAGGAAGGTACAGATGAAGCACCAAGCTAGCCTTCGTTCCTGGTCACATCGCTTCACACCCCACAGCCAACCGTAAGCACTATTTTTAACTTTGGTGAAAACACACTGTTTCAGAGGACAAGACTACAGCCGCATTCTCCACAGACCCGTTTCCTGGGTAGAAAGACTGAGGCCTGAGAGAATAGCCCTGGGGGACAAGAGGGAAGAGGCCCAGGGCTCATAGCTGGGGGCGGGAGGAAGGTCTGACCCCACCCCAGTCAGAACTCCCAGACCTAGGCCTTTGGCAGTGGGGGAGGTCCCCAAACCGAGCCTGTTCTCTATGGCTGCCTGGGCTGGTGGGCCAGGAGGGCCCCATGCCTCCTGGACCCTCTGTTTGCCCATGTGCGAAATGGAGCGTGGAACCGCCCACCTGGTCTAATAACCTCCTTTCGTGTGTGCTGCCCAAGCCCAGTCCTTCGTCCCACTTGTCCTCACTGTGTGTGTCCCCAGTACCCAGTCCTTCACCCTCCATACCTCCAGTGTGGAACCAGCCCTGTGCCCTCGGTGTGGGCAGTCCCCTAACCTCTGTGTTCCTGTTGTGCCCCATTGCGTAATCGCCTAAGTGTCCCCCGGGGCCTAGCCCTACGCCCAGCATTCTGCCAGCGTGAGGCTGACACAATGTGACAAGAGCTAGAACACTGTGACTGGAAGGTTCTGAGCAGAGGCCCCACCCCCACCCGTGTCACCCCCATCCCCACCTCTGTGGGACACTGGGCTGGGCCTCAAGGCCATGTGGCTCTGGGGAGGGGGCTCTGGGAGGCACAGGGAGAGGAAAACCATCTGGAGCAGAAAGACTGCCAAGGAGCAGCTGTCTCTGGAGCGGGAGCCAGGGAATGTGGGGGAGGGGAGTTAGAGCCTGAGTCTGGGCCCCTCACCCATTTCCACCTCTCAGGATTGAGTGGTGAAGGGGCTTGGCCTCCCCTCTCTCCCTACAGGCCTCACACACTTCTAACGGCATCTGTGGGTCAGGGTTTAAGCATTAGGTTGCCACGTGGGAAATGGGGAAAAAGAGTCAAGTCTGGCATCTGAGGTAGACTGGGAACCCAGGGGCTTCCCTCGGCGTCTTCCCTGCCTACACTTTTTTCCCCTTTGCCTTACAAGGGCCTTCACCTCCAGGAGCTCTACCCTCACTCTTGGGCTGGCCTGGGCAGAGTGACTACCTGACTGTCAAAGAGAGAGGAGGACAGTCTAGGGTTGCCAGACTTCACGGGGATCCCTTGGTCTTTCCATTACCCAAGATTCCCTGGGCAGGCCCCCATTCTTCAGGGGGGTGGGGCCCCTGGTTTCCCACACTCTCTCACCCTCCCCCAGGTCATGGGGGGGCGCTGTGATGTGTGGGGTTGCCATGGCAATGAAGTGGGGGCAGGGCACCTAGGGCATGGAGCAGGATTATGGAAGTCACCAAGAAAGTGGGGGGCCCTGATCCATCGGGCCCCCAGGGCCACTCCTCAGTTGGCAGCCAGCAGCTGAGGGGTAGTGTTAGAGGGTCCCAGGGACCAAGGATAAACTCAGGATCCGCATCCTCAAGGCATGAGGTACCATTGTCCATCGAGGCCAACTCTGATGGGGCCTATGGCTCAGCCTCCCAGGCCCACACCCATGAGCCCTGTCACCAGCACCTCCGGGAGCCTACGGAGGTTACCTCCCAATGTGGCTATCAGAGGGCCTCCCAGGACACCCCGAGACTCCCCTCCACTAGCTCATTCCAAGGCTCTTTCGTGGGAGCCCAAACACATCTCGTCATGGAGAATAGGACCCCGGCCTTACCAGTGTACACACGCGGTGATGCCACCAGTGACATGGCCCAGCATGGACTCTACTGTTCCCGGCTTCAGGTGCAGGTGGTAGGGGAGGGCAAGGCTCCAGCTAAAGTCCTCGTAGGCTGGGGCAAAGGCCCCTGCAGCCCGGAGCAGACTGCCCCAGCAGGCATAAGGAAGAGCCGATGGCTACCATATATCCCTTCAGGGGAGGATGGCTCACCTGCAGCCCAAGGTCCTTTTCTGGCTCCAGGTCATGATCAGGGCCAGGGCAAGGGCCCAGGTCCAGTTCAGGCTCTTCCAATGCCAACTCCAACTCGGGCCAGTACTCCAGGTCTGGATCCAATCCCAATGGCAGGAGCAGAATCTTACCCCTGCAAC
This sequence comes from Neotragus moschatus, assembly GCA_006410615.1. Classification (NCBI taxonomy): domain Eukaryota; kingdom Metazoa; phylum Chordata; class Mammalia; order Artiodactyla; family Bovidae; genus Neotragus; species Neotragus moschatus. Next base: position 1,648,320 of record SJYA01002770.1, read on the forward strand.
TCTGACCACCCGACTGATACCAAAGCCACCACCAAGGGCCTGTCCCAAGACCTCTTGCCTGGGAAATACGGCAACCAGTGGCCAGTCCAGTTGGATTCTTCCAAAGGGGTGAATTTCCATCCTCAGGAGGAGCCTCCCACCCCAGCACCCACCCTAAACAAATCCCCAGACCAGACCCAGGTACGCGAGGTTACCCAAAGGCCAGTGTTACCCAGGGATCCCAAGAACCAAGTGGAGAAGCCCCTGGTCGGTATCTCTAGGCCAGGCAGCCCCAAACCAGGCTCAGGGTCCCCAGGAACCCCCAAGAGCCAGAGGGACAGCCACGAGATCTGCAGCACTCAGCAAAGTCAGCAGCCCCTCAATGTTTGCAACAACCCCTGCTCCAGCAAGCTGCCATCTGCCTACCAATTAAGTGGCCACAACCCGGCCCCAGTACCTCCCAGGGAAGCCATGCAGATACCTGCCTCCAGTGCCCCTACCTGCCAGTCCCGGGATGCTGTGGAAGACCGTGTGGTGGTGTTTGACATGGCCACGGGCAACACCAGGATGGGGCTGCTATGTCATGATCCCATGGGCTCCCGGGCAGTGCTGGTGGGCCTCATGCCCCCCAACCCAGCCATCTATGCCTCTGAAAGCATGCAACCTGCCTGCCCACTGCCCACGCCCATCCTCACCCCCGACAGTGATCGTTCCAGCTTCTGGTCCACCATGGCCGTGGTGTCCAGCCCTGTGCCTTCCAGCCTTTCATCGGGAAGCTACCGAGAGGTGGCCCTGGTTCCCAAAGAGGCCAGGGTCCACCTGGAATCACGAGGTTCCCCTGGTGCTGAGACACCTGTGAGGATGGGGATGCTCGGTGGGCCCGTTCTACTGGGGACGCCGCTCCAATTTGGAGAGAGGATCCTGAGCCATGCCCATGATCCTGGCTGGTCCAAACCTGATGCTGAAAAAAACCAAAGTAGTCGCACTATCTGGATGCTGGATGCCCCTGGGATGCAGGACACCTCTCTGGACCAGACCACGAAACAACAGTGGATGAGTTCAGAGCAGACCACAGAGCCGGTGCCAGCAGCCAAAAACCAGGAGATGCTCAGACCCCCACCGCAGGAAGATATAGGCAGCCACAATCAGAAAGAGAGCTGTCACCCTGACAGCCCTCAGGTCAAACGTGCTGGGCAGGCCCCCCTCGGTGGTCAGCCCCCACTAGCTGAGCAGGCCCCCTCCATAAAGCAGCCCCCCCTTCCTGCTCAACCTCCTCCCACTGGAACTCCTATTTTCAGGCAGCCTCCCTTTTCCCAAGAACCCCTCATCTCCAATGAGCCCACCCTCTCAAGGGATGCCCTGACCGCTAGGGAGCCTGGTCAGGCTTCCATCCTGGGCCAAGAATGTGAGCCACTGAGCCCACCTACCCATGTGGAGGTACACTGGATGCCCCCCGAGGAGACCTGCATCTATGTAAACAGAGAAAAAGTTGGTGCCAGTGCTGCCCAAAGCTCCAGCTTACATCGGCTCTTGTCCTGGCAGCATGGCAGCTCCCCCAAGGTGCAGGAAAAGCAACTTTCCCTGATCACGATCACCGCACCTGGCTCTGGTTGCAAGGTCTTGCCCATGGTCACAGCGGGCACTCAGCTCCAGGGTCCCCAATTCAAGCCGACAACCGAGGACACAACCCACTCGCCGGTGGTCGCACCCCTTGGCCTGCTCCGCAGGGCCTGCTATGAGCTGGTGCCCACCGTGGGTGCTCTGGCCGTACGGTCCCCAGTGCTCTGCCGCCACTCGCTGGGCCCCTACCAGGACATGGCTGCTGTGGTGATTGACACAGGCACGGGCTTCACCAAATGCGGGCTGGCTGGAGAGGACCACGTCCTCAGCGTGCTGCCTTCACGCGTGCAACTGCTGCAACATCCAGTCCAGGGCCAGCCCAGGTACATGGTGCCTGAGAAGCAAGAGCCCTCCTACTCGGTGCTGAATCGAGGCGTGGTCTCTGACTGGGATGCCCTGGAGGTGCTGTGGCAACACCTGTTCTACTGCAGGCTGGGTGTGCAGCCCGAGGAGCTGGCTGTGCTTGTGGCCGACTCGCCCATCTCCCCGCGCACCAACCGAGAAAAGGTGGCTGAAATACTCTTCGAGCGTTTCCATGTGCCAGCCATGCAAACAGTGCACCAGGCCCTGCTGGCGCTCTATGCTTATGGGCGCACCACCGGGCTGGTGCTGGGCAGTGGCCATGGCACGTCCTACGTGGCGCCCATTGTCACTGGGGATCTGGCCCCCCTTGACACCTACCGGCTGGACGTGGCAGGTTGCGACCTTACAGAACACCTGGCTCAGCTGTTGCTGGCGGGTGGCCAATCACCGCTCAAGGCAGAGCTGGTCAACCAGATTAAAGAGACCTGCTGCTACGTGGCCATGGACATGACGGCTGAGCTAGCCCGTATGCAGTCCCAAACCCGGGTGGACTTTGTGCTTCCGGACAAGCAGGTCATCACACTGGGCTCTGAGCGCTTCTGCTGCCCAGAGGCTCTCTTCCAACCCAATCTGCTGAGCGTCAATCAGCCGGGCCTTCCACAACTAGCCCTCCTCAGTATCAGCCGGCTGGAGGCCAAGCAGCAGGAGCAGCTGCTGGCCAATGTGGTGCTGGACGGTGGCAACACCCTGTTGAGTGGCTTTCCTGAGCGCCTGAGACAGGAGCTGGGCCCCGGTGCCACCGTGCTGGGCTCTCCACACCGGCCCGTTGCTGCTTGGCTCGGAGGCTCCATCATGGCGTCTCGGAACTCCTTCCAGAGCCTGTGGCTCAGCCGCCGTGAGTATGATGAGGAGGGCCCATGGGCCGTTTACAAGTACCATCTATGAGCACATAAAAGTTCTGTTTCTCCTTGCTTTGACTACCATGGCATATTTTAGGCACAGGGTGGCGGAGAGAAGGGCAAGGGTTGCAGGCGTGAGGTCAGGGATGGGGGCCTTGGCACTCCCAAGGTACACCCTCCTCTACACACTGGAATTCCATGGGCCTTGGCAATTCTGTCCTTTCCAGGGAGACCCAGAGCCCTTTGGCTGACACTGGCCCTGGGCTAGTCTGACCTTTACTGCACCCCAAGGGCAACCAGAGAGAGTGGCTCCTGTGGGTTTTGCCCTGTTGCCCTGGCGACAAGCTCAATTACCCTTGATTGCCAGCTAGTTGCCATGGCAATTTGAAACATAATGAAATAACCCACACAGCCACGAGTGAGTCACGAAGGGGGGGAGCCCCCTCCCCAAGCTCCAGAGGAAAAGACTGCTTGCCTTCCCTCATGTTGGGTCCTCCATGGGGGCCGAGGCCAGCAACATCGACAATAGCCAAACAGTTCCACCTATGGCTGGGGCGCCTGGAGCTTTGTTGCCTCCAAGGGAGGGTCTGTGTCAGAATCTGGGCTTCTTGGGGGAGCTGACCTGAAAGTGCAGATTCCCTCTCAAGTCCGAACCACGGCTGGAGCTCTGTGCTAGGTAGGCAGGGGCTTCTGTCAGCCAGTCAGAATATGAAGGAGTAGGAGTGCTGGCCTTTGATGCCATGGGGCAGGAAATCAGGCTCATAAGTCCTGGGTCCTGGATGGGAGATACAAACTGAGCTGGAGGGTGAGGCTCCTTTTTAGCCTCCGTGGATATGGAGACTCCCACCTTATCCTGTCTCTTTGGTGGGAGCCAGAACTGTCAACTGTGGGTCCCTTTGCCTCCTCTGTCTCCCAACCCGCGCCACCTCTGCCCACAGGGCGAATAGGATACAGATCTCGTTAGAAGATCTTAATAGAGACTATGGGGTAATGCCAACGCCAACTGCCCTGTTTTAGTCCCAAACTCCACCATGTCTTAAAGGGCCTCCCATTGGTCAGGGGGTGGCTAGAATCCATGGCCCCTGACTTGTCTAGCTCTGAAGAGTGGCGCTAGGAACAAAGGTCTGTGTCTTCCACGGCCAGGAAGAGGTGAGAGGAGGCACTCGGCTGTGTCGCTACTTCTTGTCTGGAGGGCAGCTGGTGGCCGAAGCCAAAATACTGAGGCCCTGTCCTGCCTGTGCCCCTCTGGCTGAGTGCTGAGGAACAAGCCACACCCCTACCCCAACCTTGGGTCCTCATCTTTAGGGTGCCCTCTCCACAAAGGACAGAGACCTGGCTATCTCCACACATACCTGAGAGTGAAGGACGGCCCTTTGTGGACAGACTACAAATGGCCAATGATATAGGGTCATCACAGTCCACCTCATCCCTGGGCATGGTTTGCCCTCTTCCTGAGTCCAGTTTTCACACCCTTGAGTCGGACTCCCCTATCCTGAGGCCTATGTCAATCAGGAATGGGACCAGGATTAGCCAGCTACAGCGTCATGTGCACATGCACACAAGCATGCCTGGGTGCACACAGGATGCAAACACGTGCCCCTGGGCACCACTGCACACACTGTGCTGTTGCCATCTCCTTTGGCATAAGAGCGCACACTCACAGACATCATCACACGTGTGCACATACACCCTGCCATGTGCTCACCCACAGGCACATGGAGTATGCACGGGACCTAGAAGAGGTGGAGCACTGCCAGCAGCAGGCAAGGCTCTAGCGAGCCACCTCTTCCCCTGCCTCAAAATCCTCTATGTTGGAGCTTCTCCTTTGCCCCCCGTCTCCCCCATGATCTTCAGGAAAGGCAGAAAATGTATGTAATGTGTGGGGCTGGCAAGCCATGAATCCGATGCACCATACAACTCAGAGAACTCCTGTTTCAATGACAGTGGGCAGACAGCAGGAAGGACTGAGTGTTAGGCCCTTCATTCATTCATTCATTCTGCAGACATGAACTGAGCATCCGGAGACAGGACACAGGCTCTGGCCTGTGCCCAGCTCGCCGGGAGAGTCCTCCCCAGTGGTGGAGTTGGTGTGGTGACTGAGACCACCCAGAGCCCAAGGAGTGGAGAGGCTGTGACCAAGCCAGGGAAGGATGTGAAGGGCTCCTCAACACCCCCTGAGGAGAAAGATACTGATGGGTCCTGTTTAAGTAGTCATGTCCCAGGCTAGACTTCCAGCCCTAGCCCCAGCTTCAACTTCCTAACTTGGACACCTGCAGCCACAGGAAACCATCCAGGAGAGACTCACTCATAGCCAAAGGTCTGGAGAAGACCCCACCAAGGATGGGGTCAGAAGGGTTTGAGTGAGGTGGGGCCCAGCTCCAGGCAAGCCTAAGTCTGGCCTTCAGACACTGGCCTTAAGGATTGGGCGGGGGTGGGGGGTGGCATGGCAAGCATTTGGTCCACTTGCATCCATGACAAGGGACAGAGAAATGGCCAAGGACTTCCTGAAGAGCCTCCTCCTGGCAGTTCTCAGCCAGGGGGCAGGTTCTCAGGTCAGGTCAGTTTCTCACGTCAGGGGGCAGGTCTGCTGGGACTCCTGGGGGCTGTAAGTTCTCTTGTATCCCTGTGTCCTAGCCCAGGCCACCAGGGGTGATGCTGCTCAGGAAGTGCTCAAGGGTGATTAAACTGGAAAGAATGCAGAGTCTACCCTTATCATAGGTAACTTTCAGAGCTTGAGAAATTAAAAGGCACACTGGAGGGGGCAGACTGGGCCATCCACCCTGGTTGGGACTTGGAGATGGGAAAGGCTCTAACTTGGCAGGAGGGGACAGAAGGGTGGGCAGAGAGACTGGCACCACGGTCTGGGGCCCTAGCTTGGATGCACACACATCCCCATGTGTTTACTAGCTAGGGGAGGCCAGTCTATAGTGAAGCTTGCCCTAGCGACTGCCCAGTTGGTTCTTTTTAGTGAGTTCTGCTGTTTGGGTCAGGTTTTGGGAGCTGGTGGGTTCAGGTGGTAAAGAATCTGCCTGCAATTCGGGAGACCTGGGTTCGATCCTTGGGTTGGGAAGATCCCCTGGAGAAGGGAATGGCTACCCACTTCAGTATTCTGGCCTGGAGAATTTCATGGATTCTATAGTCCATAGAGTCGCAAAGAGGTGGACACGACTGAGCGACTTTCACTCAGCTTGGGTGCTGGACAGAGCGCCAGTACCCTAGAGACCACTACCTGCCAAGACAATCCTGCGCAGTTCCAGGACTCAGCCTTTCTCCCCACACCTTCTACTCTGCCGCACGCTCTACAATGAGCATCATAAGGTACCTCCAGTCCCTGTCGCCCGGTCAGTCCGAGTGCCTAAGGGGACCCTCGAGAGCCTGGTCAGGGCCGCGCAGGCCAGTGCTCACCGTCTCTGCTGCCACCCCTCATCAGCCCTACTTCGAGTGGGATTCCGGGCTCAGGCTCCTCCAGGGTCGGGGCGGAGCCGGCTGAAGGAGGCCCCGCCCCCAGCCCGCCCCCGGCCCGGGGTGCGAATCCGGTGCCGGCGAGCGGCGGGAGATGCTGGAGGTTCGCGAGCCGANCCCCTACCCCAACCTTGGGTCCTCATCTTTAGGGTGCCCTCTCCACAAAGGACAGAGACCTGGCTATCTCCACACATACCTGAGAGTGAAGGACGGCCCTTTGTGGACAGACTACAAATGGCCAATGATATAGGGTCATCACAGTCCACCTCATCCCTGGGCATGGTTTGCCCTCTTCCTGAGTCCAGTTTTCACACCCTTGAGTCGGACTCCCCTATCCTGAGGCCTATGTCAATCAGGAATGGGACCAGGATTAGCCAGCTACAGCGTCATGTGCACATGCACACAAGCATGCCTGGGTGCACACAGGATGCAAACACGTGCCCCTGGGCACCACTGCACACACTGTGCTGTTGCCATCTCCTTTGGCATAAGAGCGCACACTCACAGACATCATCACACGTGTGCACATACACCCTGCCATGTGCTCACCCACAGGCACATGGAGTATGCACGGGACCTAGAAGAGGTGGAGCACTGCCAGCAGCAGGCAAGGCTCTAGCGAGCCACCTCTTCCCCTGCCTCAAAATCCTCTATGTTGGAGCTTCTCCTTTGCCCCCCGTCTCCCCCATGATCTTCAGGAAAGGCAGAAAATGTATGTAATGTGTGGGGCTGGCAAGCCATGAATCCGATGCACCATACAACTCAGAGAACTCCTGTTTCAATGACAGTGGGCAGACAGCAGGAAGGACTGAGTGTTAGGCCCTTCATTCATTCATTCATTCTGCAGACATGAACTGAGCATCCGGAGACAGGACACAGGCTCTGGCCTGTGCCCAGCTCGCCGGGAGAGTCCTCCCCAGTGGTGGAGTTGGTGTGGTGACTGAGACCACCCAGAGCCCAAGGAGTGGAGAGGCTGTGACCAAGCCAGGGAAGGATGTGAAGGGCTCCTCAACACCCCCTGAGGAGAAAGATACTGATGGGTCCTGTTTAAGTAGTCATGTCCCAGGCTAGACTTCCAGCCCTAGCCCCAGCTTCAACTTCCTAACTTGGACACCTGCAGCCACAGGAAACCATCCAGGAGAGACTCACTCATAGCCAAAGGTCTGGAGAAGACCCCACCAAGGATGGGGTCAGAAGGGTTTGAGTGAGGTGGGGCCCAGCTCCAGGCAAGCCTAAGTCTGGCCTTCAGACACTGGCCTTAAGGATTGGGCGGGGGTGGGGGGTGGCATGGCAAGCATTTGGTCCACTTGCATCCATGACAAGGGACAGAGAAATGGCCAAGGACTTCCTGAAGAGCCTCCTCCTGGCAGTTCTCAGCCAGGGGGCAGGTTCTCAGGTCAGGTCAGTTTCTCACGTCAGGGGGCAGGTCTGCTGGGACTCCTGGGGGCTGTAAGTTCTCTTGTATCCCTGTGTCCTAGCTCAGGCCACCAGGGGTGATGCTGCTCAGGAAGTGCTCAAGGGTGATTAAACTGGAAAGAATGCAGAGTCTACCCTTATCATAGGTAACTTTCAGAGCTTGAGAAATTAAAAGGCACACTGGAGGGGGCAGACTGGGCCATCCACCCTGGTTGGGACTTGGAGATGGGAAAGGCTCTAACTTGGCAGGAGGGGACAGAAGGGTGGGCAGAGAGACTGGCACCAAGGTCTGGGGCCCTAGCTTGGATGCACACACATCCCCATGTGTTTACTAGCTAGGGGAGGCCAGTCTATAGTGAAGCTTGCCCTAGCGACTGCCCAGTTGGTTCTTTTTAGTGAGTTCTGCTGTTTGGGTCAGGTTTTGGGAGCTGGTGGGTTCAGGTGGTAAAGAATCTGCCTGCAATTCGGGAGACCTGGGTTCGATCCTTGGGTTGGGAAGATCCCCTGGAGAAGGGAATGGCTACCCACTTCAGTATTCTGGCCTGGAGAATTTCATGGATTCTATAGTCCATAGAGTCGCAAAGAGGTGGACACGACTGAGCGACTTTCACTCAGCTTGGGTGCTGGACAGAGCGCCAGTACCCTAGAGACCACTACCTGCCAAGACAATCCTGCGCAGTTCCAGGACTCAGCCTTTCTCCCCACACCTTCTACTCTGCCGCACGCTCTACAATGAGCATCATAAGGTACCTCCAGTCCCTGTCGCCCGGTCAGTCCGAGTGCCTAAGGGGACCCTCGAGAGCCTGGTCAGGGCCGCGCAGGCCAGTGCTCACCGTCTCTGCTGCCACCCCTCATCAGCCCTACTTCGAGTGGGATTCCGGGCTCAGGCTCCTCCAGGGTCGGGGCGGAGCCGGCTGAAGGAGGCCCCGCCCCCAGCCCGCCCCCGGCCCGGGGTGCGAATCCGGTGCCGGCGAGCGGCGGGAGATGCTGGAGGTTCGCGAGCCGAAGTGGCTGCATCTGGCGCCGCGTCTGCCCCGCGTGCCCGGAGAGGATTCTGCCCGCCTCCCCCGTAGCCCTCGGCGCCCCCACTGAACCCGCGATTGCATCCTCCCTGTGACCGACCAGCGCTGCAGGTGCGGGGTGAGCCGGGAGGGGTGGGCCCCCGGAACGCACGTTGCGAGGTCTTAAGGGATTGGGTCTCTGGCTCGAGGTTTGGGTAGCCGAGTGCGCGGGGGCGCTGCAACGGTTTGGGGTCCTGGCGGGGGCAGAGTACGCTGGCTCTGCAGATCCAGGGCTGGGCGTGCGGGGTTGGGCTGAAGTTCCCCATCACCTCAGACGGCTTGGGGGTCCCAAGGGAAGCCTCTGAGACTCAAGTCCAGGCCAATCTCCCCTCCTTGTCCCCCATCCCACCCCTCGTCTCGCTGTGAAAACAGTAACCTTCCAACATTGAGCTGCCCCAGGGGGTTAGGGGCGAGGGCTCCGCTGTCCCTCTGGACTCCCTAAGCCGCCTCCAGCCCCTCCCAACTGCCCCCGGACCCCCTCCTCCTTCCAGCTAAGCAGTCACTAATTTCCATGACAACGAGAGTTCTTTATGGGCGACAACCTGAAGGGGGCTGGGCGGGGCTGCCGCGGGGTGGAGGAGGAGGCTCAAGCCCCTGGGGACCAGCAGCCCCCTAGGCGAGATCCAGCTTCCAAGCCTTAACTCGGGGGCCTCCCCGGGGTCCAGGGCGCCGACCCAGCGCTGCGCGGTGGGGGTGGGGGACGCACATGTTTCTGCCGGGAGGTGCGGGGCTTGGTGCACACACGTGTGCCTCCCGCATGTGTGTTGCTGTGCCAGCGGGGGCGAGTCAGCAGCACTGGGGAAGGGGGTCAGGGTGGCAGCACGGTTGGGGAGCAGGCCCCCCGGCTGGCAGGGTGAACAATGAGAGAGTGAGTCTGCCTTCCCCCGCCTGTAGCGTCTGGCAGAGACCCTAGGCTCTCCCAGCCCCCCATAGCTGTGCCAAACTGCTTTTGTCTGCACCCCTAAGCAGAGTCTGCCTCACCAGGTTCCCTCCAAGGAAGCAGGGCTCTCTGTCCATCACCAAAAGCTCAGTCTGCAGCAGTCCAGCTACTGGCCAGCCACCCTCCTCCAAGGGTGGGTTTGAGCCCCCCAAGGACCACCTGCAGGGACCTGGTGTCCTCCCTGTCCCCCATCCCCAGTCAATTCCAGTCAGCTTTAGGCACCTGCTGGGCCCGATTTTCCTCAACTGAGGAATTGGTGTCTCTGCTCCCCTCTCTGTCAGGCTGGGCCCTGGGCTGGAGCAGAGGTCTCTCTCCTTTTCGTTTACAGTATTTCGTAGGGATCCTCCTCCCGTATCAGCTGCCTCTTCCCATATCAGCTGCTGGCCCTCCTCTCCCATGCTTGTCCTGGCAGGTGGGCAGGGAGAAGGCCACAGAGTGAGTCAGTGATCTCCATCCAGGGAGACTGAGGCAGAGTTGGTGAGGTGGGGAGGATGCTGTGCAGTTGTTATCCTGTTTCTAGACTGCTCGGGGTGCTGTTTCTGGCCTTCAGGCAAAATCCACTGTTGGGGAGGGGGGGCAGCCGAATGAGGGAGGGAATGAGGCTGAGGTGCCAGAGGGGCCCTGGGGACCCAAGGCCTCTAGGGAAGAGCAGATGGGGGTGCGGGGGGGGGGCTGGTGGATCCAGGCAGAACTGGGTGAGCTGACAGGAGGGGCTGCAAAGGGAAGCAGCCAGGTCTCCAAGCTTCATTTCCATCCCCCACACCGCCTTCGACATGTTGGACCTGCCTTACCTAAGCTGCCTTGGTGACAGGGAGAGGGGCCGAGGAACTGTTGGGACCGAGGGGACCCCAAGAGATGGCCTCTTCCCACACCAAGTTCAGTGCATGTCTAGGGGGATACAGGAGGGGTCAGCCTCAAAGGTTCAGGCAGCAGGGGCAGCTCCTGGCCCAGGTGTGCAGAGCACATGGTCATGCAGACTGTAGGGCTCTGCTGGACACCCATAGGCCCCTTCAAAACCCCCAGCCCACCATGTCTCCTGTGTCCTTGTGCCTTCATCCTTTTTACTATATGAATTCTTTACCCCCCTTCCACCACAGGTTGTGCCTTTGTCTCTCTGTGGCCCTGCCCCTCTTTCCTAAAGTCTCCCAGTTCTTCCCTGAGGGAGACCAGGGTCACAGAACCCATAGGGAAGGAATCAGGACAAAAGTCTCTGGGAATTCCTGGAGAAGGGGTTTGAATAACACCGCTCCTTACCCCTCCCCCCTTTAAAAAACTTCCATCACCATAGCAACCCTATACTCCCAGGGCCTTCTCTGCATTTCCGCTCCTCCACTCAAAGGGCAGCAGGGCCCCTGGTGGGTTTTCCTTCAGGGGCTCAAAGCTTGGAACCCAGGTGCCTGGAAGGGGTCAGTTGGCTCTTGGCTCAGCCTGCATGTTTGAAGGCAGAACTTTCTGGAAACAGCACTGGATTGTATGCCCACCTCAAGAATAGAGAGCCTTCCCCCCAGCCCTGCATGCGCTCTCATTAGATGGGAGATAGTCAGCAGCCGGAATTAGTGACCAAGGCCCAGCCAGGGCAGGCCCCTGCCCAGTTGCCTAAAGCAGCTGGATGGTGGACGAGAAACTTGACTCTGCCTCCTGACACAGACCTGCGATCGAGGTCTCTATTTCTACCCGTCCTGTGGATGAAATCTCTGCCTCACGCTGGGCAGAGCTTGGACCAAGGCATGTGGATTACAGTAGGAAACCCAGCTCTGGTCCCTGAAAGTAGCAGGGAAGGGGAGGGGGTGCCTGCAGGCTGGTGTTCACAGCTGCCACTAAATTGGGAGGTGTTGCCCACAGTTGTTGGGAGGCTGCTGGAGGCCTCCTGGGCCACTCCTGGCCTCCCTAGATTTACTGCAAGATCTGGAGCTCCACATGGCAGAGGACCAGGGTGGCAGGAAACTCCTGTTTATGGCTATGAAAGTTGGGACTGGAACCAGGCTGACCTCAGTGGAGGAGGGGCCAGGACTCTGTGGGACCCCTGGACCTCTGGAGGGGCCTCTGTCCCATTCAGGCTTCCCTTGGGCCAGACTTGCCTTAGGCTGCGATAGGACCACCTGGGACCCTTTATTAGCAAGGCACCCATAGGCTGAGGCTCCATCAGCGTTGTCTGAGGGGTCAGACCTGAGTAGCTAGGGAATGCTTGGCTCTCAGGCTCCCTCAGAAGCTCCCCAGGCTCTGCGCGACCCCAAGCTCCCTTGGGACCAACTCCTGTGCACGCCAGTCAGTTTCTCTGCAGAGAACAGAAGGAAGCATGTCTCTAGGGAAATGGCTGCAATGGGACTTCTGTGCCCTCCCTTGTCCCAGTGTGGACTTAAGGTCCAGCCAGGGTCCCATGTCACTGGGAGGGAGCTCTGTGCTGTTGGATGTTGACCCTGGGCTGTCCAGGCCTTGGCAGTGGGGAGCAGGGGTGAGAAATGTACCCTTTCTTTCTGCCTGGCCTTCTACTGTTCTTGACGATGTCTCAGCTGCTCCTCTCAGCTTTGGGGCCAGGGCTGCCCTTGTTGCAAGCAGGTGCCTGGGGCTTGGTACACACACCGGCAGCCTCCTAGGCAGCAGCAGTGGGTAGCAGATGGGAGAGTGGGTGGGGGTGGAAGGGACCAAGATGCTAATTGGAAGCAGGGCCCCTCTTTCTCCTCTCTTCGCCCTGGGGCCAGGTTGCGGGTGGAGGCGAGTGAGTGCAGTTAGATGGGTGAAGGGAGGTAGTGACTGGCTGAGATCAGGGCAGCCATGGGAGCGAGGAGGCAGGTGTGTCCCGCCATGAGGCTTCAGGACATGGGTCCAGGTTGATGTGACTGAGTAGAGGTCCCCATGGTGGCGACAGACCCCCAAGACTGGCCCTGGGTCCCTGCAGGTCTGAGTGCATATGCGCGACCAGAAGCAGGGCCAAGATCAGGGACAGGCATACACAAAACCTCCCACACTGCGTGGCTGAGCAGGGAGCTATTGGTGAGGGGTTGGGGAGAGGTGGAGGTGGTAGAAGTTATCTCAGCAAAGGCCTGTGTTGAACCTGGAACCTCAAGATGGTCGCCAATGATCTGTGGCACAAATAACCTTAGAACGTTGGGAATCACAAGGAAAGAAGAGATTTAGCCCTGGTCTCGACACTTAGCTCACGTGGAGGCTGCTCCACAGGGAGGCCAGGAAGGGTAGTGCCCCTGCCAGTGCCCACACTTCCTCCACTGAGTGGACACGGTTGAGCTGGCGAGTCACCTGTTGTTGGTTGTTTAGGTAGTTGCTGATTTTTTGAATGTTATAAATAACTCTGCCGTGACAAATAGGATACTGATGGGAGGCTTGGGGGAAGGGCATTCCTGCCAGAGGGAATGGTGTAAGCAGAGCAGCAGAGCTGAGCCATAGGTCCCTCCTAGCCCTCCGGGGGGACTTGCAGGTTGAGGTATCACCCTCCCACCCAGTAAAGGGCCCTTGGATTGCAGCCCAGAAAGGGAATTGCTGCACACCAGAGCCATTGGGGCAACTGATGCAAGCCCCCTCCCTCGGATTGTTAGGCCTTAAAGATGGGTGGCCGGCAGTGGTGGGTGGCCTCGCCTCTGCTCTCAGCTGTGAGAGTGGGATTCCAGCCACATGCTCCTTCCCAGCAGATGCAGGAGCCGGGCTGTGACCACAGTGGCAAAGATACGCAGTCGGGGATGATCTTCAAAGCTTCTCTTGTTTGCCTCTGCAGCACTTCACAAGATGGCTTAAGCCCTGGTTTGAATCACGCTGATGAAAAATGCCTTTGTGTTCCCTGAGCCCAAAGAACCTGGGTGAGGGAATGGTGGAATTTGTTCCCTAATGTGGAGGGCAAATTTGAGGGAGAATTTGCCGGACTGGGTGCCCTGGGAAGCAGGTAACCTCCTCCTGGGAGAAAGCAAGCGCCAGCCAGGGCTGGCCACGGGGCTTGTGTGGGTCCTGGCCTTTGACCCTGGGTGGCAGAGTCCCTCTGAGCCAGCTTCTTCCTCGGGTGGGAGCGTCCTCTCTCCTCCATACCCTGTGGCTGTGAATCACTTCACGCAGGGCACCTAGGAACTCAAGGCCCCAGGCCAGGCGCTTTGCACAGCAAGTGCTAATCAGGCTGGTGAGAGACCGTGCATGGTCAGAGAAGCAGAACAGTCTGAATGCAGCCTTTTGTGTGAAGCGTGTTATCACCCCAGTGTCACACCAACCAGGCATTAAGGAGGCCAACTTTGAGTCAGATCTGGGAAGGTCCGGACTCTCTCACCAGTTCCCCTCCTGAGGTTTACCTCTGAGCAAGGGCTGCGAAGCCCTTTTCCTGCAGGTGTACCAGTCCACCCTGCATCCCAGGTGAGGATTGGACTGGCAGGGTGGCAGATCCATGGGGTGCCATGCTCCAGGTGCCAGAGTGCCTGGAACCTAGTGCAGTCAGCTGTGCTCCTCCTCCTGCCTGGAGTAGCCACCCGTGGCCAGAGGCCTCTCCTCTGGGCCCGATGGCCAGGCCTCCTGTGGGCCCTGGCAGTGAGGCACAACGCAGGCTTGTCTTGCTTTTCCAGACCGTTACCCCTGCACACCTCTTGGTGAATCCTTTCCCTCTAAGGCCCAGCCTTAATACTGCTTTTTCCTCAAAGCCTTTCCTCGCTTCTCTACCCAGATGGGGTTTCTCCCTCTGAGGAATCCCCCAAGCACTGTGCCTGAATGCAGTATTTATTAAATCAGTAAAAACAACCACAGTTCAAATTCTAAAAGAAAACTCACGAACAGTAGACATCATCGACTCAATGGATGATGTTTGAGAGAGACAGAAGCACAGGGAAGCCTGGCATGCTGCAGTCCATGGAATCGCAAAGAGGAGGACACGACTGAATAACAGAATAAATCTGCCCCTCTGACACCCAACTCCTTCCCCCAAAGGGGACTCTTATTTTCTTCCAGAAAGGACTTTGAGTGTACACAGATACATAAGGTTTAAAAAATTTACCCCAGTGTAGCACCCTTTACCCACTGTTCTGTCCTCTGCTTTTTCTCATAGTCCTACTGCAGCACATTTTGATCTATTTTATTTTTTATTTTTATTTTTATTAGTGATCCAGTATTCGGCAGTACGTATGGCCATAATTTTTACTCACATTTTTTATTGTGAAATATAACAAAGATCTAGGAATGAACCCAAAACGTGTATGCACATTTATCCAAATTATTATAAAGCTCAGACCTGTGAAACCACTACTCAGGTTCAGAAATAGGTCCTCCAGAATCCCCCCCAAACATAACCTCTTTTATTTCTCTTAGGAGGTCTCAGGGTGTTTACTTCCTAGTGTTGCTTTATAGTTTGACCAGTATGTCTGTATCCTTAAACAGTACAGATTAGTGATGCCTGTTTTGAACTCTGTGTCAGTAGATTCACATTCTATGTGTTTGGTGGTTTTTTTCACTCAGTACTTGTGTTGGTGAGATTGACCATGTGGTTGGGTAGAGCTGTAGTTCCCTCATTCCCCTCATTTCCATTGTTGTGTAATAATATTCCATTGTGTGACTCTCCCACAATACATCCTGCTGCTGATGGGTATGTGGGCTGTTTCCAGTTTGGGGCAATTCGGAATATGTATGAGCACTCTTGTATGAGTGTCCTGCTGCACAAATGTATATGTTTCTATAGGATGTATATTCAGCTGTGCAATTGCTGGTTATTAGGGAATGTTCGACTTCAGTGGTTTCACCAAACTGCTTTGCAAATGGGAAACTTGCCCTCCACCAGCAGTGCTCATGTTCTTCGCATCTTTGCCAACGCCTGGCATCTTTAGATTTGCGGAGATGACTCTGATGGGTGGGTAGCTACAACCGCTTTCATCTGTGAAGTCACTGAAATTTAAATCAATCATTTGATAAATCTTTTTGATTATACATAATGCAGCATGATTCTAGGATATGTCAGTTTAATATATTTTTCATAAGCAGGGGCTGCTGTAGCTTGGGCAGCCAAGTATGGCCAAAAAGGCAGGGGTTGGATCCCATTCTGACCACCCTCTAGCCCTTCTTGGTGTAGACTCGGCCTCTGGCTTGATCTGATCCAGGCTGGGGTTTCCCAAAGACAATCTCTACATTGTGTGGAGAAGTAGGGAGTGGGACAGCTGAACCAGACCCCATCCTGTCTGCAGCTCAGAGCCTGGCAATGCCGTTTGGGTGTGTGACTCTGGGCGACAAGAAGAACTATAACCAACCATCGGAGGTGACTGACAGATATGATTTGGGACAGGTCATCAAGACGTGAGTGCCGGGTCTGTTGGGCCAGGGTGGGTGGGCCAGGGCTGGGAAAAGGGGAGTGGAGTACAGCCCATGCTGAGACCAGGGCTGAGCGGAGTGCCTGCTGGCTGCAGTGAGGAGTTCTGTGAGATCTTCCGGGCCAAGGACAAGACGACAGGCAAGCTGCACACCTGCAAGAAGTTCCAGAAGCGGGATGGCCGCAAGGTGCGGAAGGCAGCAAAGAACGAGATAGGCATCCTCAAGATGTGAGTGTGAGGCCCTGGGGTGGGAGGGGGAGGGGAGGAAGCAGGGCGGGGCTCCAAGGGCCAGGGACCTCAAGCAGTACCAGCCTTCGGCCAGTGAGTGTGCTGTGGCCCACCAAAGCCTCTCTGAGGGGCTTCACCCAGCTCCAGCGCTTGGCTCTTCTCTCTGCCGCCAGGGTGAAGCATCCGAACATCCTGCAACTGGTAGATGTATTTGTGACTCGCAAGGAGTACTTTATCTTCCTGGAGCTGTGAGTGTGGGTCTGGGGTTCCAAGAATCCTTAGTCCTCCCAGGTCTATACCTGCTCTGCCCTATGCAGCCAGGGCAAGCCCCACTTCTGGACCCTTGGGGTCCCGGGCCCATGTGCCTTGCCAAGCCAGCTGCCTGCTGTTGGTAGCCTGCCCACGTACTCCTGCCCCACCCCCGATCCTGCCCACGCCAGGCTCAGGGGCTGGTGTCCCTCAGGGCCACGGGGAGGGAGGTGTTTGACTGGATCCTGGACCAGGGCTACTACTCGGAGCGAGACACGAGCAACGTGGTGCGGCAGGTCTTGGAGGCGGTGGCCTACCTGCACTCACTCAAGATCGTGCACAGGAACCTCAAGGTGAGGCTGGCAACCAGGTCGAAGGGTCAGTTGGCAACTGGCCTGGGGCTGGGGTGGGCAGCACTTCGGGGCCGTGGTCCAGCCTCTGAGGGTTTCATGGTGTCTTCATTTGCTCACCTGCATGCTATTCCCGGCTGGAGCAGCTGGAGAACCTGGTTTACTACAACCGACTGAAGAACTCAAAGATCGTCATCAGCGACTTTCACCTGGCTAAGCTAGAGAATGGCCTCATCAAGGAGCCCTGTGGGACCCCCGAATACCTGGGCAAGCAGGGAGTGGGGCAGGGCAGGGTGGGACACAGCCTTCAAGGATGACTCTGGGTAGTGGAGGAGGAAGTCCCCATCCCAGCAAATGGGTGTGGGTGGTACAAGGCCAGGCCAGGGCTGATACTGACCAGCAGATGGATCCTGTCTGCAGCCCCAGAGGTGGTAGGCCGGCAGCGGTATGGACGCCCTGTGGACTGCTGGGCCATTGGAGTCATCATGTACATCCTGTGAGTGGAGAAGTGGGCAAAGAGGCTGGCAGTGAGGGGCTTGAGGGTCTGCATCCATGGCCTTCCTGAATGACCCTGAGCATGGGCCCCCGTGCAGGCTTTCAGGGAATCCACCTTTCTATGAGGAGGTAGAGGAAGATGACTATGAGAACCACGACAAGAATCTCTTCCGCAAAATCCTGGCTGGCGACTATGAGTTTGACTCTCCATACTGGGATGACATTTCACAGGCAGGTGAGGAGGTACCCAGCATGAGGGCAGAGTAAAGGGCTGGTGTGGGGGACTGCTGTCAACCTTCTCTGCTGGACTCTGATCCCATCCTCGAGCCCATTCATCACCTCTAGAGGGGTGCCCATGCCTAGACTCTCCCTGGCTTTCTCCCAGCCAAAGACCTGGTCACAAGGCTGATGGAGGTGGAGCAAGACCAGCGGATCACTGCCGAAGAGGCCATCTCCCATGAGTGGTGAGCAGGGAGCAGCGGGGTGAGCAGGAAGGATGGGAGGAGAGGCCAGGGGTTCCTTGTCCTCTGTCTTCTTCATATCTAGCAGCCTCCATCCTTGAGGCCTTGAGTTGGGTTTCAGGGGGTACCCAGAGCTCAGGCCAGCTCAGAGGGTCTGCCTAGGATCTGACAAGGAAAGGGTTGGGCACAGTCTCCATGAAGGCTGTATGCCCTCAGATCTAGACACACTTGTACCCTTTCCAGGATTTCTGGCAATGCGGCTTCTGATAAGAACATTAAGGATGGTGTCTGTGCCCAGATTGAAAAGAACTTTGCCAGAGCTAAGTGGAAGGTAAGGCTTGGATGGCTCTCTTTCCTGGCTTGATCCCCAGTGCTCCTTCTGGCACCACAGTTTCTTGCCTGCATCACACCCCTGCAGACATACACGGGCTTTTCTTAAACCATCAGGTGTAGCTGTAGTCAATGTTATGACCTTAGGCAGGTGTGCTGAGCAGCTGGGTCCCTGGCCCTGGGGTGGTCAGAGGCAGCCAGAGCCTCATGGAATGGTCTGGGTTTGGCCTTTGTAAAGAAACAGATCCAGTTTCCATAAGCCTCACTCTGAGCCTCTCTCCACTGTCCTTTCAGAAAGCTGTCCGAGTGACCACCCTCATGAAACGGCTCAGGGCCCCAGAGCAGTCCGGCACGGCTGCAGCCCAGTCTGCTCCAGGCACAGACACTGCCACCCCTGGGGCTGCAGGCGGGGCCACGGCTGCAAGTGCAGCTGCCTCAGCCCTTGGGGGCAGTGCCACCCCAGCCACAGCAGGTGATGCTACAAAGAGTGAGAACGTGGCCCCCGCCGACCGTAGTGCCACCCCAGCCACAGATGGCAGTACCACCCCAGCCACTGATGGGAGCGTCACCCCAGCCACTGATGGGAGCATCACCCCAGCCACCGATGGGAGCGTCACTCCAGCCACCGACAGAAGTGTTACTCCAGCCACTGATGGGAGAGCCACACCAGCCATGGAAGAAAGCACCGTGCCCACCACCCAAAGTAGTGCCACACCGGCTGCCAAGGCTGTTGCCACCCCTGAGCTGGCTTTGGCCCAGCCGGACAGCACAGCCCCAGGGGGCGCAACAGGCCAGGCCCCACCCTCTAGTAAAGGGGAAGAGGCTGCTGGCTGTGCCCAGGAGTCTCGGAGGGTGGAGACCAGCTGAGGGGGTAGGCTGTGGGGGGCGGGGGATGGGCAGGAGGGTGGGAGAGTGGATGAGGGGCTTCTCACTGTACATAGAGTCACTGGCATGATGCCCTCGCTCCCCCCCGCCCCTGCCTCCCAGCATGGGGCATGTTTGGGGGCCACAGGAGACCAGTCTCATCTCCTGTGTGTATGTGCGTGAGTGATGGGCAGGCCAGAGGCGGGACCAGCCCTAGCCCCTGCATGGATTCCTTGTGGCTTTTTCTGTCTTTTGCTAGCTTCATCAGTTTCTGTTTCTTGTGGGATGCTGCTCTAGGGATACTCAGGAGGTCCCTGCTCCCCTGCCCCCCTCCCCTCTCTGCCTCACAGTTCCCCCCCACCCAGGCAGGCCCTGAAGGTCCCATCCTCTCCCAGGCCCTAAATTGGGTGGCCTTGCCCTGAGAGCTGGTCCTCCAGCGAGGCCCTGTCAGCGGTCTTAGGCTCCTGCACATGAAGGTATGTGCCTGTGGTGTGTGGGCTGCTTTAGGAGTGGAAACAGGCTGGTTAGAGAAGGCTGTATTCTCGGGCAGAATGCTTTAAGACAAGACTGGCCACATGGCCGGGGGCGCTGCTTGGTAGCCATGGGGGTCCTCAGAAGTGAAAGAGAATGAGTTGGAGGGTAGAAGCTCCCACCTCTGTCCCTGGGACGTCTCTCCTAAGACCCTCGAGATGTTTCTTTCCTACCCTCCTGGATCCTGCAGTGGGCTGCCCTGTGCCCTGCGCTTCAGGAGCCTGCAAGGGGAAGGAGGAGCAGTTAGGATGTGGCGATGAGATCTGGGAGGGTGGAGTGCACACCCAGGACCTAGTGTACCAGCCTAGCTGGGTCCTTACCCTGGGCCGAACAAGGACAGCTGCTGCTGGCTCTTCCCAGATGGGCTCCCTTAGGCTCAGNCTTCAGGAGCCTGCAAGGGGAAGGAGGAGCAGTTAGGATGTGGCGATGAGATCTGGGAGGGTGGAGTGCACACCCAGGACCTAGTGTACCAGCCTAGCTGGGTCCTTACCCTGGGCCGAACAAGGACAGCTGCTGCTGGCTCTTCCCAGATGGGCTCCCTTAGGCTCAGTCCACAGTCCTTTCCATCCCAGGCAGGGGGCCTGCTGCCTGGCAGTGTCCCATAGTCTGATTTGGGGGTTTGCCCTTCACGGGGCCAGATTTTCTGCTCTCTCAATTCAACAGTGAAATAGACAGGAACACTCTCTATGTCTATGACCCACTTCCCCTTCTATCAGGGCTTAGAGAGAGGCCCAGGTGTCTCTGGGCCATGCTGAGTTGCTTTTGCTGGAATGAGGGAGTGAATAAAGTTCCCCAGTTTCCTAACGGAGGCTCCTGGCAGGTGCCCTTTGTCAGACCCTACTAGAGCCTGGGCAGGCAGCCACACTGGTCCCAGCCCTCGCTTGGCACTTGGGGGTAGTCCTGCCCTTCTCCCTGCATGCCTGTGGGTCTGCTCTGGTGTATGAAGGTCGGTGGGCTGTGTACCTGCTGAACCTGGCAAATAAATGTCACTCTGCCAAAGCCTCTGGCCACCCTCTCGCCTTTGCTTCCTCTATATTACTGGGGAGGGCCCCTGGAAGGCAGTGGGGAGGGTAGAGGCTGGGGGTAGTTTCGCTGGTAGTAGTCTGAGCTCAGTGCCATGTGGATTGCTTGGGATGCCACAGGATGGTCCTTGATGGTAGGGGTGGGGGCCTCTGGACTCTAGAAAACCATGTGAGGCTACTGTTCTGACAAGTCTTGTTGAACAAGGAGTCCTTGTCTCGACTTAGGCTTGAGACGTGGGACCTGCCGAGGGCCACCCCCCATAGGGAGAGACCTTTTGTACACGGCCAAAGCAGGTTTCCCTGGGTTGTGGAGTGGTGCAGGAGAGGCATTACACAGTGATTCTATCCGGCCCTTTGTGTTGCTTTCTCCTTCCTGTAAACAACACCGTGACTTTCCACATAGGTCCCAAGGACTTCACTCGGTCCACTTCAGGTGGAACAGATAAGCTTTACATTATGGGGCTGTGTATAAGTTTTTTTTTTTTTTTTCTGGGAAGAGGGGAGTAATACTACTAAAAACAGTTAATCACAAAAACTCCTAGGAGTACTCCTTCCAGCCGAGATTAGCCCAGGTGAACTCACCAGGGATGCCACTCTTCCTCAGAGAGGATCCCAAAGACAACTCTGATGTGGGAATAATAAAAAAAAGTTTGTTAGTCACTTGTCTAAGATGCATCTGGGCCTCCAAAACAACTAGATTGCAGTTCTGAGGCAAAACTGATCCTTCCGAGAGCTAGGACTAAAGTCAGGATACTGGCCCTGCCACCTCTAATCACCTCTAAACTCAGGAATCAAGTCTTGCTTGTATAGATCGGACGTGAGCTTGAGATGTCCTGAGTGGTTAGGACTTGTGTCCATCTTTCTAGGACAACTCAGAAAGGAAGGCTAAGAGAATGCAGCATTCTTTCGGTCTAGGAACTATGAGTTTCCACTATTCGGTCAAGCACCGCCCAGAGCCCAGGGGACTCGCTCTATCGTGACGTCGTCCCATTCCCTACTCAAGCCCTTGCCCAGCGCACCTCGAGTCACCTCTGGCTTGGGACCATAACGTCGTGTGTTGCCCCCAAAAGGGGCCCGGCTAGCAGCCTAACTGGTCCCCGTACCAACCCAACGCTGCGCTCCCGCTGCATCTGCGGTCTGAACCGCGAGCAGCCTGACAATTACCGGTAGGCAGTTTCAGGCCCGCGCTCCGCCCCAGAATTCTCCACGGCCGCGGCCGTTAAGCCCCGCCCCCCGAGGGTTCTTCCAATCGGAACCTAATCTTCCGTGCAACCACTTCCGATCCTCTCCCGGAAGTTGCGCTGTGGAGCCAAATTCGAAGCTAGTGAAGTCGCGGAGGCACGGCCACCAAGCTGGACCCGTCGCCGTTTCCTTGGCTACCTCGGCGACTCGAGATCGGTCGTCATGCCTATCCGTGCCCTGTGCACCATCTGCTCCGACTTCTTTGATCACTCCCGCGACGTTGCCGCCATCCATTGCGGCCACACCTTCCACTCGCATTGGTGAGTGAGCGCTGTGTTAGAGCTGGGCCCTCGCTCCTGTAGGACTACAGGACTGTGGGGTGTCGGGGCTCCGGGCGACCCGTCCCCGGAGCCCAGACTGATTATGAAGAAGGCTTTAGATGGGAATCCCACGAGAGTTCCTGACCTGAGCAGAGGCGAGTTGTGTGGCATGCTTTCCCAAGGAGGTGACAGCTGAGTTGAGGCTGCGGGTGGGGAGTGGGGAGGCGGGGGAGGTACAAGGCTTGGTTTAATGAAGACAGAGTAGAGGTTTATTTGATTCGCTTGCAGAGAGATGTGGTTTCAAAATTATTTGTTCATGCAGATGCTTTCACCACATTAGTGAGCCCTTTGTTTTCTGCCAGACCTAGTAGCCAACAGTCTGCTGGATTTGTTGCGGTTTGCTTGATGGTTTGGAATGATTCTGTCCAGAGTCATCTTCTTGGTCAGACACTCCACTGTATTCACTGACCTAAGCAAACCCAAATTAACATCAAATGGCAAGGAGGTGCTCTTGAATCAAGGTGTTCTGCTGACTGGTAGGACCATTCTGTTGAGTGCACTGCTGGTGGGGAGATCCCCCTAGTAGTTGTGGACAGGCTGAGTCCCGAGTTTCTTTTTTAAATTGTGATGAAATATGTGTAACATAAAATTAACCATTTTTTCCTTTTCCTTTTTTTTTTTCACTATACACTATTCTATTGGAGCAATATATAATATATATGTAAGACTTAACATTTAACATTTTGAAAAAGCTCACTTAACAAAAAAATTCAGTTATGAAAATGTATATGACCTGATTTTTATATCATAGTAAAATAGACCCTTTGGAAAGAACATATGGAAGCAATTGATTTTTCTGGTGAACACAGCCTTTGTTTATACTTGCTCCAAAACTTCTGATATGATGATACTGCTAAGTTGCTTCAGTCGTGTCCGACTCTGTGCGACACCATAGATGGCAGCCCACCAGGCTCCCCCATCCCTGGGATTCTCCAGGCAAGAACACTGGAGTGGGTTGCCACTTCCTTCTCCCATGCATGAAAGTGAAAAGTGAAAATGAAGCCGCTCAGTCCTCTCCGACTGTTCGCGACCCCATGGACTGCAGCCTATTTTCTCACATTACCACCATTTCAGTATTCTTCTGTTGCCCAGCGTCACACATTCATCTCTCACAAGATTCATAAAGGGATCAAATTCCTACAATATTTCTTGGACATGTCTGTCACCATTTAATTTCAATGAAAACTTCAAAAATTTAAAAAATTTTTCAGAAGAATGTTTACTCGGTGAGCTCGAAGATGCTTTCCATTTTGACCATTTTAAGAGTACAATTCAGTGACATTAAGTACATTCACAACGTTGTATAACCATCACCACTATTTCCAGAGCATTTCCGTCAGTCCAAACTAAGCACTGAATCCTTTAAACAATAATTTTTCATTCCCCCCTTCCCACAGCCCATGGAAACCTCTGTTTCACTTTCTGTCTCCCTGAATTTTTCTTTTCTAGGGACCTCATATAAGTGAAATCACATTTGGTTCTTTTAAGCTTAGCTTATTTCACTAGGCATAGTGTTTTCTAGGTTCATCCATGTTGTAGCATGTTTCAGAATTTTACTCCTTTTTATGACTAAGGGATTATTATTCATTGTATGAAAATAACACGTTTTGTTTGTCCCTTCATCTGTTAATAGACGTTGGGTTGTTTCCATGTTTTGGCTACTGTGCGTAATGTTACTATGAACATTGGTGTACAAGTATATTTTCAAGTTCCTAGTTTGATTTATTTTGGTTTATCCCAAGAGGTGGACTAGCTGGATCATATGGTAATTCTGTGTTTAATGTTTTGAAAAGCTGCCCTTCTGTTTTCCTGTGTCAGCTGTATCATTTTACGTTCCTACTAACAATTCACAAGGGTTCCAATTTCTCCACATCCTTGCCAAACT
The DNA here is from genome assembly GCA_006410615.1 of Neotragus moschatus. Lineage (NCBI taxonomy): Eukaryota > Metazoa > Chordata > Mammalia > Artiodactyla > Bovidae > Neotragus > Neotragus moschatus. Next base: position 1,672,255 of record SJYA01002770.1, read on the forward strand.
TTTTTTTTTTTTAATAATAGCCATCGTAATGGGTATCTTTGCTTTTACTGTGTGTGTTTAAAGCTGTCAGTTTCCCTCTTGGCACTGCTTTTGCTGTCTTACATGGTTTTGATATGTTTTCATTTTCATTAATCTCGTGGTATTTTCTTATTTCCCTTGCGATTTCTTCTTTGACCCATTGGTTGTCTAAGAGTGTGTTGTTTAATTTCCACACATTTGTGAATTTCCATTTTTCTTCGGTTATTGATATTTAGTTTCATTCTGTTTTAATCAGAAAATCTATTTTGTGTGATTTTCAATGTTTTAAAGAATTTTAAGGTTTGTTTTGTGGCCCACCATATGGCCTATCCTAGAGAATGTTCCATGTGCACTTGAGAAGAATGTGTTTTCTGCTATTGTTGGGGGGAGTATACATCTGTTAGGTTAGTTGATATAAAGTGTTGTTCAAGCCTTCTGTTTCCATATTGATCATCTGTCTGATTGTTCTATCCATTATTGAAATTGGGTAATATTAACACCTTCAACTTTTATTGTAGTACTTGCTATTTCTTCCTTAATTCTGTACAGTTTTCTTTCATATATATATTTCATGTCTATTTTGTTAGGTGTATATATGTTTATAATTGTTATTTCTTGTTGGAGTGAGCCTTTTATCAATATATAAAGTCATTATCTCTTGTATGCTTTTTTGACTTAAAGTTTGTTTTGTCTTACAATAATATAGTTACCTCAATTCACTTTTTGTTACTATTTTTATTTATTCTGCTTGAAATTCATGAGGTTTCTTTAACTTGTGGAACAATTTCTTTACTCAGTTCTGGGAAACTATTAGCCATATTTCTTCATATATTGCCTCTCTTCCATTATCTCTTTTCTTTCTATATTAGCATCTCATTTCTGCTGTAACGAATTACCACTAACTTAGTGGCTTAAGACAACAGAAGTTATTTTATAATTTTGGAGGTCAGAAGTCCACAATGGGTCTTGCTTGGTTAAAATGAAGATGGAAGTGGGGCTGTGCATTCTTTGGCTCATGGCCTCTTTTGCCATCTTCAGAGTCAGCAGTGTTACATCTACAAACCTCTCTGTATGACTCTTGACACTCTGTCTCTTTTATAAGGACGCTTATGATTACATGAGACACCTCTGGATAATCTCCCCATCTCCTTAACTTAATCACAGCTCCAGATTACTCTTGTTGTATAAGGTAGCATATTCACAAGTTTTGGTAATTAGGACGTAGAGGTGAGGGCGTTATTCTACCTAACGCTTTCTTCCTGGAATGTCTAATTATATGTATCCTAGACCTCACGGTAACTTATATCTCTTATCATTTCTTCCGTATTTTTCCACCTTTCTAATTCCCAGTGTTTCCTCTGACATATCTTTCAATGTACTGATTCTTCATCTCTGCCTAAACTGCTATTAAGTTCATCCGTTGAATTCTTAATTTGGGCCATTTGTTCAGTTTTGGAATTTCTGTTTATTTCGTATTAAGTTCTGATATGTCACCTTTTATTTTCAAATTCTCTTGATAGTTTCGATCTTAATTTTTGTTTATCTGGCATAGTGTGTCTGTCATGGTGAGTGACAATTCCAGTGTCTGAAGTCTCTGTGGTTATGTTCTAGTTTACAATATGCAGTGCTTTCTCTTGTGCAACTGTTTACTTTAAAACCAAGCATTGTATTGAAATATAGTATAATACATAAAAGTATAAATATGAGAAATGTATACTTGCAGAATTTTTGCAAACTGAACACACCTATGCAACCAGAATTCAGAGCAAGAAACTAGACATCAGCACTTCAGAAACCTCCTGCTGAGAAAGACTGGGACCGAGACACCCTTCCAGAATGCTTGCATTTGCACCTACACAAATGCCTCCTCAAACAACAGAATACAAAGAAACTGTAAGGGACTAGAAGTAACTACATGCGCGCTCAGCTTGGGCAAACTACGAACAAGAAGATACCAAAAGGCCAAAACCCAGCTGCCATTTCTGAGGTCCTGGAGCAAAACCAGGGTACTGTACAGGATCCCTCCATACAGGACCACCAAAGGAGTGGGCACAGTGCCGCCTAAGCTACCGCTGTGGCTCAGCCTGCCAGTCTGCCCCTCTGCACTCACCTCATATGAGGAACTCACTCCTCACTCCCCTCCTCTCCCCAGCGAGCAAGCAAGGACACCTGTTGCTTGTTTTTGCTCCCTCCTGGTACACTCGCAAGAAAGCCTTGGCTGAATTTCTCCTCTGGCCTCTTACCAACCTCCGTGGATTAAAGAGTCCAAGGGCCCTGTGCAGTCTTCCAGTTACTCCCACCAGTCCGCCTTTCCTCCACACATGATAGCCACTGTCTTGACTTACAGCAACATAGATGAGTTTTGCCTACCTTTTACTTTATGTGAATGGAATTAAACACAATTTAATGTTTTTTTTTTTTAAATCAGGCTTCTCTTCTTCAATCTTACGTTTATGTAATTCACCCATAATTTGTTCTGAGTTATAGACTCATTCATTCTCATTGCTGTGTAGTATTCTGTCATTCTGCGTGGTTAGCTTTGTATTATATGTATTTGAAAAATTATTTATAGAAAAAAAAAATTGCAGTCTAGAAAGATGGTATCGTCGTCCCAAAAGGACTGTTTTTCCCTGGTCCCTGGGGGGGATTGTCTACAAGTAGGCCAACTAGTAGATTGTCTACTACCTTTCGATTTTGTTTTGACTGCGCTACCTGGCTTGTGGGATATTAGTTCCCCAACCAGGCGATGAAAACACAGAGTCCTTTACCACTGGACCACCAGATAATGCCCTAGTAGAAGAATATTTTAATGTTTAGGGCAGATCGATGATGCGTAGCTGGGCTATGTTTCACTTTTACTTCTGCTTGCTACCTCTAGTTTACCCTCACTTTGCAAGTTACCCCTTTGTAGTATTATAATTCCTGTCTCTGAGGAACCCTGACTTTGACCATTGCCCCTAACCCCAATCAAAGGGTAGAAAGTTGATAAAATTACAGCTCAGGGGAGAGAAGTCCAAGCCAGCAAGGGCAAGAAAAAAAAGGGCCAGTTGGTTGGATTGCTTGTACTAGTCAGCCTTGTGGGATATACCATCACTACCTGAGGTGCTGCCCACCTGGGTGGGCAGGCGATAGGTCAGAGAGGAGCAGGACAGATGCTATAATGGTCAGGGTGGCTACGTGGCCTGTATGTCTCCCCCTAAAACCAATCTGTTTTTCTGTTCTCATTCCAGCCTAATTCAGTGGTTTGAGACAGCACCAAGTCGGACCTGCCCGCAGTGCCGAATCCAGGTAAAGTTGGTGGGGTGAAAAAACTCCTTAGCTAAAGACACTCCTTGCTAGGGAGCAAGGATGAGGAGAGGTCTCTGAAGCAAAGCAATGTCTTCGACCTGTCTAGACCATCTGGTTTGAGGCTGGTTGAGCCTCACTTGTGCTCTTAAACGGTGCGGGAGGCCTGCTTTTGCCCAAAGGGAGCTGGCAGATGGACTCGTTGCCTGGGCCAGTCTTCACCTGGCTAGATTTGGTCTCCTTATCTGCCTTTCCCTTGCAATGCCCAGCACCTAGAGTTGGGGTATCTTTTGAGCAGTTACCACATGGATCTGTAATGACACGACTCAGTAACTAGTGGTAGCCAGCTTGGTACACCTACAGGATTGCAGAGGTCACCTCCCTCCAAGGGATGTGCCATGAAAGGTTAGGCGGGAGATGGGCTTGGCTGCATGTCCCATGTCCTCCTTGCCCATGACCCAGCTATGCAGTCACACTGTGTCTGGTTCTTTCATTCAGGTCGGCAAAAGAACCATTATCAATAAGCTCTACTTTGACCTTGCCCAGGAGGAGGAGAATGTCTTAGATGCAGAATTCTTAAAGGTACCCAGACTTTATCTCATTCTGCTGAATCCCAGGCCCTCTGCGAGTTCACTTTCTGTTCCTACCCAGGGAGGGTACCTAGAGTCTGGAGATGGGTTCTGGAAGGGGAGACTTGATAGAGAATTCAAGGCTGGGACAGTGAGAGCAGAGAATCATTGATGATGTTCCAGTCATTGGAGAAATCCTCTGTCAGGGAGGAAGGGAGCCACTTGACTGTGAGCCCTCCTCTTGGGATTTCAGAGCAGTTCTGACCATAGTTTAGAATGTGTCCCCCGAAGTCCCCTTACCTTGCAAAGAATGTACAACCATCTTTTCCAGTCCTCAGCCAGGGAAGATGTGTGAACCCATTGTTCACAAACCTGCCTGTGCCTCACAACTGCCTGGGCAGCNAGCCCTCCTCTTGGGATTTCAGAGCAGTTCTGACCATAGTTTAGAATGTGTCCCCCGAAGTCCCCTTACCTTGCAAAGAATGTACAACCATCTTTTCCAGTCCTCAGCCAGGGAAGATGTGTGAACCCACTGTTCACAAACCTGCCTGTGCCTCACAACTGCCTGGGCAGCTTGGTGTGTACCCAGGTCCTGAGTCTTTCCCAGAGCAGGAGTGGAGGGCAGGGCCCCTGGAATGGAAGGATGGAAACCCACACTGCAGGGGAGGATGGGTGGGTTCCCCTCCGCAGGGGAGGATGGGTGGGTTCCCCTCCCACACTTCTACTGTTTCCCCTCCAAGCCTAAGATTTAGCTTGCTTCATGCACAAAGGGATTGGATTGGCAGAAACCTCTCAAGGAAGTAGGATTGGGGTTCGCAAGTGAACCTGGACTCTGAGGGTTAATTTTCTGGGCATCTGTCAGATTAGGATTCATTTGGCCCTGGCCCCCGGTGGGTCTGTGACGTCCTTGAAACCTCACTGCTTCAAGACGTGGAGCTTTTGTGCTTAAAGCTAACGTGTTCATCGTCATGGTAACTGCTCCTAGTTTTAAGCCGTGTCCTCCTTGTGAGAAAAGCAACAAAGGCAGCTTCAGTTCTTTCTGATTTTCTAAGCCATATCTGAGAGACAGGAATGCAAAATCTTGAGTAGTTTGGAGCAAGAACTTGGAAGGCATCCTGCCTGGGTGTGGAAGGTGCTAGGGACTAGCGGTAAGGCTGGGCTGGTAGCTGCTCTCGGGCAGCCCATGTGTGCCCTTCTCTACCCACGGCTTCCAGCTGAGATGTCCAGCCTGTTTAACCAGCTCAGCCACCAGCAGCTCCTGCCCCAAAGTTCTGAGTAGAGAGTTTGACAACAGGAGCTTAGCCACACATAGGGGCCCGGCTTTGTATTGGTCATAATATGAGTCTTGCATTGACCTGGGAAGAGTAACCTGGATGAGGATTGTTCTGCATCCAGCTACCATCACGGACCCTAGGCCAGGCCTTTCAGGACTACTGAGCCTGGTTTTCCTGCTTATGGAGTAGGTACATCTCTTGCCCACAAGGGTGTTGAGTTCATGGGACTCCTTAATGGGAATGGGTCTCTCTTCTGCTCCAGCCTCTCAGTGGTTCTGTGGCAGTGGCTTTGGAACATATGTATGGGCTTGGGGAGGCTCGTTTGACCCTCTCAACAGTCTGGTTAGAGCCTAGCGCAGGTGAGATTTCATCTAGGGGTGCAGAATTGTCTTGGCTCCCCTACCCTATTGGTTTCTGGGGCTGGAAGAGTCCTGGTGCACAGAGCCAGGTTAGGGCTGGGAAGGGGTAGATCGTGAAGCAGGTAGGACCCAGGGTGGAGGGAGCAGTGTGGCCCAGGGTGCTTGGCCATCCCAAATCTGTGTCCCCACTGGGTCCAGCTAATGCCAGGGAAGGTTAGGACAGGCATATGCCCGAGGAAGCGATGGAAGTTTCTGCCATAAAACCAACCGTGCAGGCCAGGCTCCACTTCTTTTGCCCCCTGTTATGCCTCTTTTCTCCGTCCTAGGGTCTTGTACCTGAGATCATCTGCATTTTATCGACTTTTTAAAAACACACTCAGAGACAAAGCAAGGCTTCTGTCTCCCTTATTGATCTCACTTGACCTTGAGCAGGTTCATGCTTCCCTGGGTCCACAGGCCTCATTGTCTCCGCCTGGCGCTCCCCATAGACCTTATGTGAGGCTGTGTGGGGCCAGCTGTGATGCTTTCTTGCCACTTACGATGAGTATTGCCTTGCAGAATGAACTGGATAATACCAGAGCCCTGCTTTCCCAGAAAGGTGAGTTCCCGGGGGCCTTGGGAAGCCTCTGATTGGGTACTGGACTGAGGCCTGGGAGGAAGCCTCTTCTGACATATCCAGGGGCTCTCCCTGCTTGGTATATCCAAGTCTTATCAGCTCTTGTGATGGCAGAAAAGGAGAGGAAAGGGAGATGACTGATGCTGTTCACCCAGATGAGGTGAGCCTCTTCTTTGTCTGGGGCTGCTCGCCTAGGACCCAGGCTGGGAGGAGTCTACCTGACAGGTCAGAATATTGTAGCTGAGGATTCTGCTGCCAGATTTGGCAGGAACCTGCTTGAGGCTCTCCGTTATAGCTCAGTTGGTAAAGAATCCACCTGCAATGCAGGAGACCCCAGTTTGATTCCTAGGTTGGGAAGATCCCCTGGAGAAGGGATAGGCTACCCACTCCAGTATTCTTGGGCTTCCCTTGTGGCTCAGCTGGTAAAGAATCTGCCTGCAATGTGGGAGACCTGGGTTCCATCCTTGGATTGGGAAGATTCCCTGGAGAAGGGAAAGGCTACCCACTCCAGTGTTCTGGCCTGGAGAATTCCATGGACCGTATAGTCCATGGGGTCGCAAAGAGTGGAAAAGATAGAGGGACTTTCACTTTGACTTTTTCAGTGCTTGAGTTCTGGGATGATGATGAACTAGACTGTGGGATCAAGGAGCGGTGAAATCTTTACTCCAGTAACTCTGAGCAGCAGAAAAAGGGTCTCATCCCCAGAATGGCTGGGCATCCCTGGTTTGGTGCTTGCCGAGAGATAAGCAGGCTGCCTGACCTATGGCCCACGACCTGTTCCTCCCCTGACTCTGGGGTGGGGTGCTGGGGCCCAGGGCCCCAGGTTCTCATAGTGCATAGTAGACAGGCCTCTCCTCTCCCTCTGTCCCCCACCCCTGCTACAGAGAAGGAAAAACAAGACAGCCAGCTCATCATCGACTCTCTGCGGGACACGCTGGACGAGCGCAACGCCACTGTGGAGTCCCTGCAGAGGGCCCTGGACAAGGCTGAGATGCTGTGCTCCGCCCTCAAGGTGGGTCCCCAGCCCCCGTGGGCACAGGTTGGTGGGGAGATACAGTCTTCTTCCTGAGCTCACCACTGTGGGCTTGTCTTTTATGTCTGCCTTGGTCAATACCATGGTCTGTACAGTTGTAAAATGGAGGGAAATTCCATCTTCCCCAGGCCTCCCACCCAGCCTATGAGAAAAGGGTCGTATTCCCCGCACCTGTGGTTGTTGTACTAGTTAGTTTGGAGAGGTGAGGCCTGCCCAGTGTTTCGTGGAAGGACTGCTCAACCAAGACCTCAGTGAGCCTAGGCCATGTTTCCCAAAGTGGTTTGTACTCCACTGACAAAGCCAGCCTGAAGAACCTTCTATTAGCGTGCCTGTCTTGGCTGGACTGCTCTCTGGAGCCAGATCAAACAGCATCCCAGAGAGGAGCAGGGGGCCTTTGAAGTCGGCTGTGCTGAGCTGACCAGGCAGATCAAAGCCTGCAGAGCAAGCGGCTCTAGACCCAGATGAATTTTGTATCAGCCTGGGTTGGTGAGCCTCTTGCTCTCCAAGGGGCAGGAGGTGATTGATCTGAATCCACAGTTGAAATTCTGACCTCATATGAAGGAGCCAGTCATTGCCGGATGCCATTTGAGAAGGAAAAGGACCCATCGGGGTGAACGGATAGGGCCCCAGGGTGTTCGCCATTTCTGGCTCTGCTTGGTGGCTGAATTGGATCATGTGGCCTGGCCAATGGGAAGGAAGGAGCGAACCAGCACCTGGCCGCAGAGCAAGAGTGTGTTGGCGTTCCCAGGTCGGAGATGAAGTGGCCAGGTCTTGAGGGCAGCTGTCCATAGCTGATGGATAGGATAGCATGGCCTGGATCTGTGCTCCTGGCTTCTTCAGCTTCCCACACAGTCCCTGGACTCTGGCAGCCCCCACCATGCTTTTAGATGCTGAGAGTGGGCTATGCGGATGGTAAGACGTATCTCAGGAGGAAGCAAGCTAGTAGGGTGAGGAAGCAGCTGGTCCAGGGCCTCATAGCAGCAAAAGCATACGTCAGAGTGGGGCCCNGGCAGTGAAAACCCAGAATTCTTACCACTAGACCACCAGGGGACTGACTCCCTATAGAAGGCCTCTTGAAGCCTAAATCAGTCAACACAGCTGCTTTTATTTCTGGGCATGGTGCATGTCAGGGCCTGGATGTAGGGAGGAGCCCTGGACTGCTCCAGATGAACGCTGCCAGACTAAGACAAAGGTCCAGCCCCATGGAGCTCGAGTCTTCCCTGTGTCCCCCGCTTCTCCTGGGTCTGGGTTCCCACGAGCTAGTGTAGCAGCAGGTGGGGGCGGGGCACACAGCCACCCCTGTGTTCGTCCTTCACTCTTTACACTTTCTTGCAGTTGCAGACAGTCTGCTCTGAACTGGACCAGGCCAAGTTGGAGCTGAGGTCGTCTCAGAAGGACTTACAGAGTGCTGACAAGGAAATCGCGGTGAGGAACATCTACAAGCAGGTGGGAAGGAAGGGTGGTTTATGTGCCCTCCAAGACGTGGGCTGGGTGAGTTCTACCCACAAACCCTGCATCATCAGTCAGTGGCCGCAGCTCTGGGCTCCCTGTATCTTCCTGCTTTGGGGTGGGTCAGGACAGGAATCTTGGCCTTTGGTCTGGAGCCTGGGCTCCTCAGCAGAGGATAGCGAGCACAGGGGTCTTGCTCACAGTCTGTCCTGTACCTGCATCCTTGAGGTCACCAGAGGAGGAGGAGGTCACCGCCAGAGGGGTTCTGAGGTCAGGTGCTCCTGGCCTCCTGAGCCTGATATTTGACTTTCAGGCCTTGTTCTGGTCCCAGTGGGCTTGCCTTTCATGTGTACTGCTCACGTCCGTGGGGGTCACTCTGGACTTGCTACCTAAGCCTTTCTTTCACACTCTTCTCTTTCCTTCCTGAAGAGCCTGAAAAAAAAGCTGACGATACTGCAGGAAACCCTGAAGTTGCCACCAGGAGACAGTGAAACTATCAACCGCCTTGTTTTAGAGAGGTTCGTTGACCCTCTGGGGTGGAACAGGGACTCCAAGCTGGGGGAGCTCCCTGGTAAGGGTGTCTTCACCCTTTCTGGCTTTGTGGAAGGTAGGTGGCCCAGGTCGGCCTGAAGGTTGTGGACCTCCTGGTCTGAGTGACAGCCAAGACTGAGATAGAACGCAGCTTTGAGGCAGGCCCTGAGCTTTGACAAAGAGAGGCCAGAAAGGACCTAGGGATGGTCAGAGAAAGGGGAGGGGTGTCCTGTGTACGGAGCAGCTCACCTAGTAGTATATCCGCCTGCCCCAGGTTCTGAAACAAACATGAAACCGCCCACCAAAAGAACTCTCCACTGGTCCCAGCACCAGCGCACTAGAGCTGCCAGCAGAGGGAGCCGAGAGGCCGAGGAATGGCTGTCCCTGCCTGTGTGGCCGCCCCAAAGCCAACAGGCTGAGAGAGTCCTCAGGCCTGGCTGGCCCGCTGGTGGTCCGGACAGAAAACACAACCCAGCGACCCAGCCACTTTTGTTCGAGCCACTTTTCAATGTCGGAAAATCACTGTGGTCCCTCTTCCGCGCATCCACTCGTTTGCTTGGACCCTGCCCGTCTAACTTAGGAGCTGCCTCCCTGACCCTTTCCCTTTCTGCCACCTCTGTGTGAGGCTTAGGACCCATCATCTGCCCAGCATAGCAACCCCTGGCATCCTACCACTCCCTTGCCAAATACCTCCCAGGACCCTCTGCACTCAGCCCTCATGGAGCTGGCCTTGTGGGCGGGGTGGGCCTTCAGGCTTCAGGCCAGTCACACTGCCCCTCACAGCAGGACACCCCTTACCTTACTGCTCTGTGTCCTCGCTGCTCCATGTCCCCCTGCTCTATGTCCTGTTCCATGTCCCCCTGCTCTGAGTCCTGCTCCGTGTCCCCCTGCTCTGTGCCCCCTTGGTCCTTGTCCCTCTGCTCGGTGTCTCCCTGCTCCGTGTCCTTCTCCATGTCCCCCTGCTTCGTGTTCCCCTGCTCTGAGTCCCCCTGCTCTGTGTCCTGTTCCGTGTCCCCCTGCTCTGAGTCCTGCTCCGTGTCCCCTGCTCCGTGTCCCCTTGGTCCTTGTCTCCCTACTCCACGTCCCCCTGCTCCGTGTCCCCCTGCTCTGTGTCCTACTCTGAGTCCCCCTGCTCCGTGTCCCCCTGCTCTGTATCCTGTTCTGTGTCCCCCTGCTCCGTGGCCCCCAGCTCTTCTCTACGCTGAAGGGTCCACTGTCCTCTGCACTCCCTTCCCTAGTCTCCTCGACAGAAATGAGCATACTGTCTTCTGCACAGGTACTGCTTCATATTCAGATGCCATTGGGTGCCGGGGGCCACAGAGTTGCTCTGGAGGCTTGTGTACACCCTGGTCCCCCCAGGATGTACACACCCAGCTGTGGCACGTGAGATCTCCCCCAACCAGGCATCGAACCCTCATTCCCTGCATTGCACGGCGGATTCCCAACCACCGGACCACCAGGGAAGTCTCTAAGAACGCTACTTGAATGTATGTCTCATATTCAAGCTCTGAAAGTGCCAACCCCCTAGGGGAGTTGTTTGGACAGTCTCTAATACTGTCCCCTGGCCATGATAAGTAGCACTGGAGGGAACATCCATCTGCTTCAGTCTGTGGTCACCTCTCTGACAGGATCCTTGCGTGCACTCTGAGAAATGAGGCTTCTTGAACAAAATGTTTTTCATTTGTGTATTTGGGTTTTCTGTGGGTTTCTGCTTGCTTCCTTGCATGTCTTCCAGACTTCTACTGTGTGAAAGACCAAGCCAAGGACTAATCTCTTTTTTCTGGAGAGATTAGGGTTTCCTTGAAGGATGGCTCTAAACCAGGTGTGAGCTCCAGGCCCCTGGAGCTGATCCATCTCTAATGCTTTAGGGGCTTATGCCACTGTGATCTTGAGTATCCAAACTGTCTCTGCTTTATAGCCCAGCTCCTGTGGAGATGGTGAGCCTGAAGCTTCGCCGGCCAGCCTTTGGCGATGATATTGACCTCAATGCCACCTTTAATGTGGACACTCCCCCAACCCAGCCCTCCAGCACCCAGCATGGCCTTGCCAAGAGGCTCTTCCCTGAGANTGAGTATCCAAACTGTCTCTGCTTTATAGCCCAGCTCCTGTGGAGATGGTGAGCCTGAAGCTTCGCCGGCCAGCCTTTGGCGATGATATTGACCTCAATGCCACCTTTAATGTGGACACTCCCCCAACCCAGCCCTCCAGCACCCAGCATGGCCTTGCCAAGAGGCTCTTCCCTGAGAAGGCACAGTAAGTGGTAGTCCCCGGCCCTTCCACAGCCTGGAGGGAAGATCGCTAAGAGATCTTTGCAGGTCCTGTGCTAATAGCTCTGAGTAGCTGATGGGGCACTGAGGGTCACCTGGGTTTCGACATGAATCTGGTTCCAGCCACCTCTTCTTCCCTCTCCTGAGTACTCACTCTATACAAAGCCCTTCTCTTGCTTGTCTCATTAATCCTCACATCTCTCTCTTGCAGTTCTCCTGTTCAGGATGTTCCCAAGAAGATGCCCAAAGGCCCCAGGCAGGTAAGGCCCCTGAAGACGTTCAGGCAGTCACCCTCCATCCTTGGCCAGGACTGAGTATGGAGCTGGTCTTCTGAGAGGTCAGGGTCTTGCCAGAGCACTCTCACTCCTGGAGGACCCTGGGAACCCTACTGCCTGTCCTTCCTGCCTCCGAATGAGGCACCAGAGATCCTGATCCTGTTCCCACATGCCTCCCACCTTCCTTTTTGCTGCCACCTGGCTCATCGAGCCTGGCTCTGGGGTCCCCTCTGCAGGAGTCCCAGCTCTCACTGGGGGGCCAGCGCTGTCTAGGGGAGCCTGATGAGGAGCTGGCTAGCGCGTTCCCCGTCTTCATCCGGAATGCTCTCCTGGGCCAGAAACAGACCAAGAGAGTCAGGGCAGAGCCCTGCCGCGGCACAGATGCAGTGAGTGTGGTTTCCCACAAGGGAAAAGTGTCTGCCTTCTTGCAGGTGGGGCTGGGTGGCCCTAGCCCATTAGGCCAGCCCACTCACCTTTTCCTTCTGCTTTAGGTAAGGATTGGCTTTGATGGACTTGGAGGCCGAACAAAATTCATCCAGCCTGTATCCTTATTTTGTGTTGTTGGGCTGAGCTAAGCTATGGTGCCCACATCATCCCTCACCTGTACTCCCAGACCCCAGCTTACTGGTGGCTGCAGTCCCAGGTGGGCAGAACCAGACCTTGCCCTGTATAGCAGCGCTGCCTACACCCAAGACTGAGCCCTGCGTTCCAGTCCTCTCTGTAGGCCTCTTCCTTGACATTTCCTTCAGACTGACACAACTATGATCCGCCCACTGCCGGTTAAACCAAAGCCCAAGGGCAGGGCTAGGCAGAAGCTGGGGGCCAGAACAGCACCCACCCCCTCCCAGGCCACACTGGACAATTTCCTGTGGTAGTGAAAACAGTGAGTCAGATCAGCGGCCAGATACATGCCTCTGACTTACAGGCCAAGGACTGGTGCCGGGCTTGGCAGAGGGTTTGGCAGGCATGGCCCCTCTTCTAGGACTAGCCCAGTAGACAAGGATGAATAAGAAGATGGGGGTGAAAGTGGGGCCCAGAAACCTACTTTTCCTGCACACACCCTGCCCCACCTCCATCATACTGGGTCTCCCTGTGGGGGCTGATGTGATCAGCTCAGTGTTCCTGCCGGCAGGGCTTGCCTCTTGTTCCAGACTTCCGTTTATAGCCATGATCAGATGTGGCTGGGCTACTTCTGATCCTCAGACCGGGGTGTTTTGTTGACTGTAAGCACCAAAGTCTTGAGGCTTCTCAGGCTGCCTCGGCCTGCCCAGGCTTCTGCCTGCTTCTGACTTGCTGTTGGCATGGCCTGGGCCAGGCAGGGCAGGGGATGGTCAATGGTGGTAGGGAGAGGAGGGGGGAGATTTCTGTGTGAAATAAAAAAGATGCAGTCTTTTCTTCCTGGCTCTGGGAGGGTAAATTTGCACTCACTTCGAAAAACTGACTTGCGTGATTTTCTAAAGGGGGGACCTTCACCTAGACCCAGACCCAGAAATTCCACCCTTAGGCATGTGGCCTCTCAAAGGGCACAGGGAGACTCTAACAAGAGCAATTTATCACCTAGCTTTGTCCACAGTCTGTAACCTGGGCACAGTGCAAGGCCATAAGCAGGAAAGCAAATGCGTGAACCACGGTCTAGACATACAGGGAACTCACAACAAGCACAAGTAACCTGTGACAACCTCTTCTTCACCTTTCAACTCTACCAGCCAAATTACTAGTCTCTGCGGCTTGGCTTCAAGAGCACTTTCTCCCAGAAGACTTCTCTTTTAAGTCCTAACTTGGGTGAGGACTTAGACTTCCCTAGTGGCTCAGCTGTTAAAGAATCCACCTTGCAGGGCAGGAGACCTAGGTTCAATCCCTGGGTCAGGAAGATTCCCTGGAGAAAGAAATGGCAACCCACTCCAGTATCCTTGCCTGGAAAATCCCATGGACAGAGGAGTCTGGTGGGCTACAGTCCATGGGGTCGTAAAGAATCAGACACAACTGAGTATCTGAGCATGTTAGGCGAGGACCCCTAAACTTCCCTCTCTCATTACTGGGTAGGTGTTCACCTGTTTCTGCACACTTCAGCATGAACCTGGCACAAGAGAGATTGCTTCAGACTGAGAGTGCCTGTCTGCTCCCCCGCAGGTGTGTGGGAGCCTAGGGCTTCTTGCAGGGGACGTGATGCTCTTGGTTATGTGAGTTGGACTCCTTTGGTGCTGCCTTGAGCCAAGGATGGTTAGGGAGGGGAAGTGCAGCATCAAATTAAGGGTGCAGTGGCTGGCTAACAGCTTTCTTATAGATCAGTAATCAATTAGAATTAAAAACCGAGAAACAAAAAGAAGAAAACATAATAACCTTAAAAACCCAGTACCATTTACATTAGCACCAAGGAAGAAGAAGAAAGGAAACAAAATATTTAGGTATAAATCTAACAAAATATGTACAAGATCTCTGAGGGGAAACTACAAAGCTCTAGGTCTGTACGTACAATGGAACATTATTTAGCCTTAAAAAAAAAAAATTCTGAAACATGCTACAACGTAAGTGAATCTTGAAGACACTAAGTTACGTGAAATAATCCAGGGGCAAAGGACAAATTCTGTGGGATTCCATGTGTATGAGATACCAAGAGTAATCAGATTCACAGAGACACAAGGTAGAATGGTCATTGCCAAGGATGCGAGGGAATGGAAAGGTGCTGTCTAGTGGGTTGCGAGTTCAGTTTGAGAAGTTGAAATTCTGGACATGAATGGTGGTGTTGGTACAACGTGCATGTCTGTAATGCTACTGAACTGTATATTTTAAAACATTAAATTTCATCTTATGTATATTTTCTCACAATAAAAACAAAAGGACCAAAATTCTGGTACACGCTACAACCTGGATGAATGTTGTAAAGATATGCTAAGTGAAAGAAACCAGACACAAAAGGGCAAATATTTTATGACTCCGCCTATATTTATCATCTTCAGTAGGCAAAGTCATGGAGACAAAGTACAATAGAAGCTCCTAGGAAACGGGATGGAAGGTGGATGAGTTATTTTTTAATGGGTACAGTGTTTCTCCTTGGGCCAAAGTTGTGGAAATCGTTTTGTGGTTACACAACTCTGTGAATGTACTTCATGCCACTGAATTATACATATTTAAAAATGATTCAAACCAGGGGGTCCAGTGGTTAATACTCTGTGCTCCCATTGTAGAGAGCATAGGTCCGATCCCTGGTCAGGGAACTAAGTTCTTGCATGCCACGTGGTGTGGCCAAAATATAAACAAAATTTAACATTAAAAATGAAAATGGTTAAAAGCACAATTTAAAAATCCATCTATTTTAATGAGAATGAAAAAAAAAATCAGGACTGGATATTGAATGTCATCAAATGTCTTTTGATATCTGTTGAAGNATAGGTCCGATCCCTGGTCAGGGAACTAAGTTCTTGCATGCCACGTGGTGTGGCCAAAATATAAACAAAATTTAACATTAAAAATGAAAATGGTTAAAAGCACAATTTAAAAATCCATCTATTTTAATGAGAATGAAAAAAAAAATCAGGACTGGATATTGAATGTCATCAAATGTCTTTTGATATCTGTTGAAGACACCACTTCAGAATCTGGCCCTGGTTTCTGTACCTAGTACATATGACACATCCAATAAATGTTTATTGAATGAAAAAACCCCAGAATTACCTACCACCTTACACCCACTAGGATGGGTATAATTTGCAAAAAAAAGGAAAAACCAGTTGGACCATGTTGTGGAGAAATAAAAACTTACATACATTGCTGGTAGAAAATAGTTTGTTGGTCTGTCAAAAACTTAAACATATTGCCATATGACCCAACAACACTACTCCTAGGTATATACACAAAGAAATAGAAAACAGGTGCTCTGATACTTGTTCAAGAATGATCATGTAGCACTATTCATAATATTCCAAAAGTGTTAACAATTCAAATGTCAACCAGTGACTGGATAATATCTTCCCTGTTAGCTCAGCTGGTAAAGAATCCGCGTGCAATGCGGGAGACCTGGGGTTGATCCCCAGGTTGGGAAGATCCGCTGGAGAAGGAAACGGCTACCCACGCCAGTATTCTGGCCTGGAGAATTCCATTGACTGTATATAGGGTTGCTGAGTAACAAATTGTGATATGTGCCTCTTATAGAATATTATTCAGCCACAAAAAGGAACGAAGTCCTGAGACATGCTACAATTTGGATTACCCTCAAAAAGATTGTAAGTGAAAACAGATACCAAAGGTCACATTTTGTACGATTCCTTTTATATAAAATATATAGAATAGGCAAATCCCTAGTGACAGAAAGCATATATGTTTGCCAGGTGATCGAACGGGGGTGTGTAGCAATTATCCAAGGTAGTGTGTATTTCGGTGGGTGATGAGGTTTTGAAAGTAGAGAGAGATGGTGATTGCACAACATTGTCAATACACTAAATCCCACTAGATTGTATACTTTAAAATTATTTTAATGATGTATAGGTTTTACCTTAATTAAAAAAAATTTTTTTTGATAGCACTTGGTTTAACTGGTGTGTTTTGTGGGGAACTGTGGTCCATCCTCTACAGAACTGGCCCTGGGTTCCTAAGAAGGCAGAAGGAGACATCTGTGGGGAGGGTAGCCCCTCTTTTCTATTTTTTGCAACTTCCTCTGAATCTATAATTATTTTAAAATATAAAGGACACATGATCATAGCTGTCCCTAGTCTTCCATACATGGCACTCAGAGACTGACAACCCTCTTTGAGTCCTGGGACGCATCAGTGAGAGATCCTGACTGGCTGCCTGGGACTGCCAACTGTCCTGGCTGTGCACTGTGGGCAGAGGGGAATCCCTGATCCTGGAGGAGATGACTCGGACACAGGCACTCCCAACAGTGCTAGGCTGCACCCCAAGTCTAGGGTGAGCCCTGGATATGGGCAGCGTAGCCCATGAGCTGTCTCAGCCTCTGGGATGGGGCTGGCTCTGCCCTCTAGGGTCTCTAAGTCTCTGTGTGTGGACAGGAGGCAAGGTGAGCCCTCAGGACAAGGGAGTCCCCACCAGTCCTCTGGGCAGGAAGCCCATTCAGACAGAGACCCCTGAAGGGGATAGGAGCTTGCAGTTTAGGACATCTGGGGAGCTACAGGAGACCACAGGGATCCCTCCCATGGCTCTGCCCTCTTTCTTCCTTAAGAGAAATACCTGCTCTCCCAGAGAGAAACAGATCCAGGAATTCTCTCCCCGCTCATCAGTGCCCTAGGGCTGCCAGAAGTCTTTGCCAAGCCAGGCTGTGCAGGACAGGCTGGAGGCAGGACCACGAGCCCGTCCAGTTTCACTTTCACTTTTGCTTTACCCGAAATGACAGAGGAACCAGGAAGAAAGCTGCCAGCTGCATCTTTCATTTCTGAGCCTTAGCTCCCGTTTGCACTGGCCACCGCTGGACACTGGCTCCTGCTGGCACTGCCTCCTGTCTACAAGCCCTGCAGCCCCGGGCCTCAGGATGGATACCCTGGGGACCTCCAAGTCGCTGGATAAGGAGCTATACTCGCGGCAGCTGTGAGGCTCAAGGTGGGGAGGAGAGCAGGGTAGCCTTCTAACCCCTGATTTCCAATTGCCTGGCCTCTTTCTTCCTGCCCACAGGTATGTGCTGGGCTTGCCGGCCATGCAGAAAATTAAGGGAGCCAAGGTGCTGCTGTCTGGCCTGCAGGGACTGGGGGCTGAGGTGGCCAAAAACTTGGTCCTGATGGGTGTGGGCAGCCTCACTCTCCATGATCCCCATCCTACTTGCTGGTCTGACCTGGCTGCCCAGGTGAGGCTCCTGGGGGGACTTAGGGTTTCCAGATCAGGGTAGGGGTGGGGCCCAAGAAAAAACTCCTTGCTAAAGCCAGTCTGGACATCTCTTTATAGTTTCTGCTCTCAGAGCAGGACTTGGGAAGGAGCAGGGCTGAGGCCTCTCAAAAACTTCTGACTGAGCTCAATGGAGCCGTTAAGGTGTGCATCTACACAGGCGACATCACTGAGGACCTGCTGCTGGATTTCCAGGTGCCCTCCCAGCCCTACTCTCCAAGCCAGCCTCCCCCACCCCCAGCCCTTAGCAGCAGGGTGGGCTCGAAGTGGTTCTGGCCCTACTGATCTCATGAGGTCCACTCAGGTGGTGGTGCTGACCGCCTCAAGGCTGGAGGAGCAGCTGAGAGTGGGCACCTTGTGCCACAAGCATGGAGTCTGCTTCCTGGTGGTGGACACCCGAGGCCTTGTGGGGTGAGATGGCTCGCCCAGCCTGCCACATCACAGGCAGTGAGCGATCCCAGTTCCAGGCTTGCTCCAGAGTCCCTCTACCCAACCCCAGGGCTGTCCCCACTTTCCCCTCTTGATCACAGTCCCCAGTCCCATTCGTCTGCTTCCTCTATCCCAGCCTCTAGACTTGCTCAGTACATCTTTCAAACTCCAGTTTCCAAGCCTCTCCCAGCACTTTTCTTCCCAGTTCCTCAGGGCTTGCCCTAGTGCCTGTTGCCCTTCACCACAACCGTGGCAGTTAAACGCTGAGTCAGCTCAGTGACCCCTGACACCCTACCATAGGCAGTTGTTCTGTGACTTCGGTAAGAACTTCACTGTGCAGGACCCCACGGAGGCGGAACCCCTGATGGCCACCATCCAGCACATCTCCCAGGTGGGTGCTGGGGTGGGGGGGCACTGGCCCTACTAAGGAGCCTGTGAAAGGCAAGGCCAGGCTCCCCTGAGCAGGCCGCCTCTCATCACAGGGCTCCCCTGGCATTCTCACTCTGAGAGAAGAGGCTGATGCCCAGCACTTCCACACGGGGGACTGGGTGACTTTCTCAGGCATTGAGGGCATGGTGGAGCTCAACGGCTGTGATCCTCGGCCTCTCCATGTGCAGGGTAAGTCAACCCCACTTCAGGCTCAGCATCCAGGCCCTTGTGGGGGTGGACACAGCCTGGTTTTTGGAGATAAGGTCTCTCTCTACCTTCCTCAGGGCAGAGCCACACTGAGAATCTTGTTTTGTTTTAATTATTTATTTGGCTGCCTCGGGTCTTAGTGGAAGCGTGTGGGGTCTTCCATGGCTCTAGCTGTGGCCTACAGGCTTAGTTGCTCCATGGCATCTGGGATCTTATTTCCTGACCGGGGATTAAATCTACGTCCCCTGCATCACAAGGCGGATTCTTAACTAACTGGACCACCAGGGAAGTCCCACCTTGAGAATGCTGAGGCAAGACAGGATGGGCTGTGGGGAGCTACTCAGGTTCAGAGGTCATTCTGACTAGGCTCAATCTTCCCCAGAGGATGGGACCTTGGAGATTGGAGACACAACAGCTTTCTCTCGTTACTTACGTGGTGGGGCTGTCATTGAGGTCAAGAGAGCCAAGACTGTCAGCCACGTGAGTGCAAGGTCATCTGGGGTTGGGTGCCTCGAGGGGCCCACAGGGTTCTGGATCTAAACCTAAATTGAGTGCCCCCTGAAGGAACCCCTGGACGCAGCCCTCCTTCAGCCCCGTGTGGTGGCCCAGAGTCCCCAAGAAGTTCACCGTGCCCGCTGCTTGCATCAGTCCTTCCGTGCACTGCACAAGTTCCAGCAGCTCCATGGCCACCCTCCCAAGCCTTGGGATCCCGTGAGTGGTCCCGATGCTCCTCTCTCTAGCCTCTGTCTTAATGGGTCCTTACCTACCAGGAGGTGACAGTGACTATCTTACGGATCCAAGTTTGAATCCAGAAGCAGTGTCCCACTCATATAAAGAAGACACGATGGGCTGTGGGGAGCTGATAAATAAACACTTATCTCTAGACCAGCTGTTCTTAGTTGCTCAGTCGTGACTCTTCGTGACCCCATGGACTGTAGCCTTCCAAGCTCCTCTGTCCATAGGGGTTCTCCAGGCCAGAATCCTGGAGTGGGTTGCCCTGCCCTCCAGGGGATCTTCCTAACCCAGGAATCAAACCCAGGTATCCTGCATTGCAGGCAGATTCTTTACCATCTGAGCCAGCAGGGAAGCCCTAGACCAGAGGCTGAGTTCATGAAGGGGACAAGCACAAAGCCTGGGGACTCATGCCACTCCTCACCCCTCAGATCTGGCCTGGCAGCTGCTCCCAGGTTGGGGGAGCCTCCAGGGCCATTGTCTGGCACCAGGCATCGCCTAGTGGGGCCTTCCCACTCAGGCTTCTGCTTCCTCTTCTGTGGAACAGGGGGGATGGCTGCCTGAAGCATTCAAATGTGGGGTGGAGCTCAGGGTGGGTCTGCTTTAACAGAATTCTACTCGGTAGGTTGATGCAGAGATGGTGGTGGACCTGGCCCAGGCCATGGGCCCACTGAAGGGGACAGAAGGAGAGACTCTGGAAGAGCAACTGGACGAGGCTCTGGTGCGGACAGTTGCCCTGAGCAGTGCTGGTGGCTTGAGCCCCATGGCAGCCGTGCTGGGTGCTGTGGCTGCCCAGGAAGTGCTGAAGGTGGGCACAGGCAGAGACAGCGCGGGGCTGGGAAGGGTGCAGAGGTCACTGTGGATGCCACTGTGGATGCCACAGGGTGCCCAACACTAGAGAGCAGGCTTAGGAGCTTCACCAACCTGGGTGCAGCGCTCAGCCAGGATTCAGGGGATTAAGGGGTGCCAAGAGTCCCCAGACTAAAGCTCTGACTTACAGGCGATTTCTGGCAAGTTTATGCCCCTGGACCAGTGGCTGTACTTTGATGCCCTGGATTGCCTTCCGCAAGATGAGGACCCCTTTCCAAACCCTGAGGACTGTGCACCGGTGAGAACCCGTGGTAGGGATGCAAGCCTTAGCTAAACTCAGGACACAGGGAGAAACATGAAGAATAGTCCTGAGGTCCTGACCTGGAGAACTGGGAGTGAGAGGGAGACCCAGCACAGGCCGGCGGTCGTTGCCGAGCCCTGTCTGTTCCCTAGAGACGCTGCCGCTATGACGGGCAAACCGCAGTGTTTGGGACCGATTTTCAGGAGAAGCTGAGCCACCAGCGCTACCTCCTGGTAAGCCACGTGGTGATGTCGAGAGTGTGCGGAGGGGTGAGGCCTGGCCGTCTGGCTAAGGTTGCTCCTGCCTGCTGGCAGGTAGGTGCTGGCGCAGTCGGCTGCGAGCTGCTCAAAGGCTTTGCCCTGATGGGCCTGGGGGCCGGAGGCGGTGGGCGCGTGATCGTTGCTGACATGGACCATGTGGAGCTCTCCAACCTCAGCCGGCAGTTCCTCTTCAGGTCCCAGGACGTTCACGTGAGTGCTGACCCTTCCCCACATCCACGTCCTGGACTGTCCTCCCACAGTACCCCCTCCCCCACCCCCAACATCTTCCTGCTTTCTTCTCAGAAGCCAAAGGCACAGGTGGCTGCAGAGGCCACCCGCCGCCTGAATGCAGACTTGCAAGTTACCCCATTCAACCTCCAGCTTGATCCCACTACAGAGCACATCTTTGGGGACGACTTCTTCTCTGGTGTGGATGGGGTGGCTGCTGCCCTGGACACTTTCGAGGCCCGTGAGTGCCCAGCCTCAGAACTCACTCTTGTCTGAGGCTGTGCCAGCCCCACTTCTGACCCTCTGCCTCCCTTGCCAGGGGATTACGTAGCTGCTCGCTGCACTCATTTTCTGAAACCACTGCTGGAGGCAGGCACCACGGGCACCCGGGGTAGCGCTGGCGTGTTCATACCGCACGTGACTGAGAACTACAAAGCTCCCTCTGATGCAGCTTCTGAAGATGCCCCTGACCCTGTCTGCACCGTGCGGTACATTCCTGCCACAACCGAGCACACCGTGCAGGTGGGAGGCACCCCGGAGACTCCTACCTGCCTGGCTCAGTCCTCTGCCCCAGAACCATTTCCTAACTGCCACCTCATGGCTCCTCCCTCCCCCACAGTGGGCCAAGGGTGAGTTTGACGACCTTTTCTATGAGTCTGCCAAGACCATCAACAGCCAGCCACAGTAAGACCCCCGACAAGGGTGAATGGGAGTCCAGGGTCCCTAACACCAAGAGGCTCAGGGCTTAGCCTCAAGCTTTCCCAACTGTCCGCAGAGCACTCTCGTCTCCAGAAGACTTGGTTAAGTCACAGAAGCAGCCCCTGCTGCAGACAATGCGGGGTGTCCTGACAGAGCGTCCACAGACCTGGCGAGACTGTGTGCTGTGGGCTCTTGGCCACTGGCAGCTCCGCTTCCATTATGGCATCACACAGCTGCTGAGGACCTACCCACCTGACAAAGTGAGTGGCTCGGGGCCAGGAGGCTGAGGGCTTGGGGGTGACCGGGCTGAGCCCAGCAGCCTCTGTGTTTCCCTAGGTGCAGGAGGATGGAACTCCATTCTGGTCGGGTCCCAGACAGTGTCCCCAGCCCTTGGACTTTGATGCCAGCCAAGTGAGTGGAGTCCCTTGGCAGCCCTGAGATGGAAATGTGGCCCCTCAGGGCAGAGGTGGGCACCTCTGTGTTTTGTAGCGATGCCAAGATGCTAAGAGGGAGACAGCCACGTCTGTGGACATGTGGGTGTCCACATGGGAGGCGGAGACAGGCCCTCCAACAGATCTTCAAGTGGGTGCTGAGCCCTGCCCCACGCACCCACACACGCTCACTCAGGCCCATGTAGCCGCCCCTGCTCTGGGTCTCATTGCAGGATATACATGTCCTTTACGTGCTGGCAGCTGCCAACCTGTATGCCCAGATGCATGGGCTGCCTGGCTCACAGGACCAGACTGCGCTCAGGGGACTACTGAATTTGCTGCCACTGCCTGACCCCCAGGACTTAGACCGCATTTTTGCTAGTGAGCTGGAGCTGGATTCACCTTCTGGTGAGTTTGGTGAGGTCCCCAGCCCTGACCCCTCTATGCTGCCATCCAAAGGCCTGAGCCTCCTCAGCCTGTGCTGCAGAAAGAAGATGGGTCTGGGGCCCCTGAAGCCAAGTCACAACCTATTAGGCCCTCTGACGTAGCTTCTCTCTAGCCTTGGGTTCATCCCCTGGTCCCAGAGTAGGTCCTCTCCCTCCTGTTTACCATCCTCCCCACCCCATTTCCTTGGCCAACTCTCAGCAAAGGGAAAAAAACCCCACAAACCACTGGGCCCTGGGGAGCAACTAGCTGTGGCCCCCCAGATGAGGACAGGGTCACCTAGGTGTGCGTGTGTGCGTGCAGGCACACATACCTGAGGGCTAGGGCTGCCAGAGAAGAGATTGCACCATCCATCAAGGGGTCTCCCTGAAAGTGGTAAGTGGTAGACTTGGCAGGGACCAAGGACAGGCAGGTAGGCTCAAAAAGAGTACAGGACTTGAGGGCTAAGGACTGTTTCAACCATCCTCCTTCTCCCAACAGGGTGTAAGCAACTGCATGAAGACCTGAAAACCTGGAGCAAGGGTCCTTCCCTTAAACCCTTGACATTCAAGAAGGTTGGAGCCCAAGTGGAAGTGAAGGGCTGGGCCAGAGAGGTTGATGGGGAAGGTCGAGAGCTAAGTAGGTAGTTTTGAAGTCCCCGGGCCTGAGTTTTCCTCCCTGAAGGAGCCCAGAAGCAGCTCAGCTTCCCTGAGCCTCTGTCTCCTTACCTGTTAAGTGGGGCGATGTGAGCCTCCACCCCAAAGAATCGTGTGAAGACCTGTGCAGCAGCACAGGTTCGGGGCACTGGGACAGTGTTCATACGACTGTGCTTTGGGTCTCATAGGACAATGACAGCAACTTCCACGTGGATTTTGTGATGGCAGCGGCCAGCCTGAGAGCTCAGAACTATGGGATCCCAGTGGCCAGCCACGCCGAGGTAACCTGCCCCTTGGGGCTGAGGCCTGGAGGTGGCGGGTCAAACCCTAGCCTTAGGCCTTGGGCCCAGATCAGATCTCCTGTCCTTGGCAGACCAAGCGAATTGTGGGCCGGATTATCCCAGCCGTTGTCACCACTACAGCGGCCGTGGCTGGCCTAGTGGGCTTGGAGCTGTACAAGGTGGTGGGCGGACCACGGCCCCTCCACGCCTTTCGCCACAGCTATCTGCACCTGGCTGAAAACTACTTTAGCCGCTGGGTACCTAAGGCCCCAGACATCCAGAAGGTGAGCCCTGGACACCCCACCTGTACCAGACCTGAGTTTTCCCTGCACCTACCCAAACAGGCCCTACTCCAGCTTCAGGCTGTCATGGGACGCAGACTCTGGGGGAGTCCTCAAGACTTCCTTCAGCCGCCTCCCTGCTGCACAGCCAGGCTGGGACCTGTCAGACACAGGAAGCAGCCGTCAGCCACCCCCAACCCCCAACCCTCCGGGTCTGGGGGAGCTGCAGCTTTAACTCATTAGTGGAGCCAGACATCCATCCCCCACCATCCCCGCCTTCCCTGAAGGGGAGGGGGGACTAGGGCCCAAGCCCTAAACAGAGCCTAACGTCAGGCTGCCAGGCATGGGGATCCTTGCCTGCCCCCCTCAACTGAGTTAAAGGGCACTGAGCTCACCAGCATGGGTATGGGGGTGTGCAGCCCTGTCACAGGGTGTGCATTCCTGTCACAAGTGTGAGGGTACCCGGGTCTGGGCATCCCTGGGCCCATGGTGTGTGGCCATGGAGGGAGCATGCTTGCACATCCGTGTGCCAGAGGAGACTGCAGGGCCCTTTCATGATATAGGNTGGTGGTAGTTGAGGGGAGGCGGAGAGGACTGAAGAGGTCAGCAAAACCAGGCTTCTAGCCGTTTTAGAAGGGAATAAAGGGTTTTGGTTTTGGTGTGGTGGGGAGTGCTAGAGGGTTTTTGAGCAGGGAACGACCTGGGCTGGCTGCTGTTTAGATAATCGCTGCTTTGGGAGAACCAGTCTGCTGTCAAGAGTGGAGGCTCCTGCCTCATCCATCAAGGGAAGGGAGGGCCTGGATCTGGGTAGGTCTAGTGCAAACATACCTCAACATACTTTGAGGTATGTTTTGGAGTTAAAATCAAGCCTTGCTGATACATGAGTATGGGAAGACAAAGAGAAGCATGACTCCTAGACCTCCGGGCTGAACTACTGATTGGATGGAACTGGCACAAATCAACCAAGCAAGACTGGAAAAGAGTGGTCTTGGAGAAGAAAATCAAATGGCCATTTGTGGACATGTGGACAGAGGATGGCAGCGGACAGGATGAACCCTGGAACACTCCACTGGGTGGAGGTAGGGAAGACGAAGAACCAGCAAAGGAGCTGAGCAGGAGTTGCGAGAGAGGCGGGAGGAAACTAAGAGAGCGTGGGCACTTAGAAGCCGAGGGGAGCAAGCATCAAATGCTTGCCGAGGAGGTGCGAATAGAACATAAACTGCTGGACAGTTGGCAGATCTCTGAGGACCCTGTCAAGGGCATTTTTATGGGGAGAGGAACAAGCTCAAACATAGTGGGTAGAAAAGAGAGAGGCGAAGAGCTGGAGAAAGCGTGTGAAGACAACCTTTTAAAAACTGGCATATAATTGTAAATAAGATGAATGGACAGCTCTTAACGGTATGGCTCTATAAACGTTAAAATCTGTAGACGCCTGTGTCACCCACATCAAGATATAGAATATCACCAGCCACTCGAGGAGGCCACCTTTGGTCCCCTCCAATTGCTATGCCCCAAAGTAACCACCACTTTTATTTCTATCACCAAGGATACCTTTTGTCTGTTGAACGTAGACAGATTTTGGGAGATTTTGTCGATGGTTGGGCTCAGATTTCACAGGCAGATAATGTTCTAATGGGGGTGAGCAGCCGGCGTTCAGGCTTTGCGGGGTAGCAGGCCTGGGTCCACTTCTCCTGGCTGCTGTGCATGCTCCGTAACTGCATGACCAAGATTTCCTTGAGCCTTAGTTTCCCTGTCTGAAGCTTGGTCTCTCTCCCCTCACATCTTCGTGTGGTAGTGATAAACAGGGAAATCCACTGGGAGCAGTGAAAAAATGGAGTTTTCCAGGCCTCTTGATAACCCATAGTGTCCAGAGCTCAGTCACCAGGGGCTGGGTGGGGCTGGAATCTTGGAGGCCAAGGAGTCCTGTGTTTGAACAACAGACCTGGCAACAGCGTGGCCCTGACAAAACACATCTGCCCTTCTGGAGTCTCCTCTGCTGTCGCGTCTTCAGGCCACTATGGTGCTGCTCAGGCCCCTGGTGCTGCTTCTTGCTCTGGTTGTCTCTGGTGAGGAGCTGGTGGGTGGGGGAACTTCACTTCTCACCCTCTGAGTCCACAGTGGAGTCCTGCTCCCTCTCAGATAAGCCACCTTGGAGGACAGTGGCTGGGGGAGCCAGGAAAGGGCAAAGATCTGAACCCCTGACTCTCATTCTTTATCTTAGCTGCTTCCTCACCCAAGTTCTCACTGTCCCCCTATCCTGGGGACAGTGGGAAAGACAGGACCTAGCCCCAGTCCATGAAATGAGCCGATCCGTGGTTGGATGTGGGGGACAAGGGAAAGACCTTGGCTGCTTGTCTCCAAGATGTGGCCAGGCTCCAAGGCAAAAGGGAAGGACTCTGTGTACCTGGTTCCATGAGCATGGGGGTCTCTAGCCTGAATCATCTCTTCCTCGCAGATCTCTACTGCCTGTCCTGGTTCATAGATGTCTCTGAGAGCCAGGGACCTGGAGATACCCTTCAGTCTTTCTCCTTCAACTGCTCTTCATACATACCAACCCTGGAGTTGCTCCATGTACAGCCATCCACCACCTTCTTTAACCCACCTAGCCTGACCAGGTGGCAGGGGACCTATGTGGGCAAGGTAGGGTCATGGGCACAGCTGGGGACAGTGGGAGAAGGGCAGACTCTAAATTCACAAAGTCAGAGGTGGTGTGAAAGTGATGGTGTTAGTTGCTCAGTCATGTCCCACTCTGCAACCCCATGGACTGTAGCCTGCCAGGCTCCTCTGTCCATGGAATTCTCCAGGCATGAATACTGGAGTGGATTGCCTTTCCCTTCTCCAGGGATCTTCCTGACCCGGGGATCGAACCTGGGTCTTCTGCACTGCAGGCAGATTCTTTACCATCTGAGCCACCAGGGAAGCCCCTAGAGGTGGTGCCAGGGGGTGGAGATCCTAGGCCCCACATAGCACTGCCCACCTGCCACAGATGACCTTGAGCAGCTCGGCCCGGCTGGATGCCCTGACAGTGAACCACTATGAGCTGCAGCTGAGGTTCACATGTGGCAACCAAGTGACAGAGGGTCGGCTTTCTGTGGATGTTCAGCGGGACCCTAATCGTGACCAGTGTGCTGGTCGATTTGCCAGCCCAGGTAAGGCCAGAGGCAGCAGGCGGGGGATGTGGGGGAGCAGGCATGGCCTAAACCTCCCTTATCTCCCCTCTGGCCAGGTGGGGAAATTATTCAGGTTCGAGAAACTGTCACACCTGGGACCCTGCTGTACACTCTGCTGCTCCCAGGCCAGGGAGCCCAGGTGAGGCCTGCATGTGGGCAGTGGTTGGGGTGTAGGATGGAGGGAGATGGGAAGACCAAGGCCAGCCCCTGCCTGGCCAAGAATAGTCTGCAGAAGGACTCTTTATAACTGAGCCTCTGTGGGATACATGTTCTTGGAGAGAGTCACTGAGGGCTTCTCAACCCCCAATGACTATGGCTGTTCCCGTAGGGACTTCTCAGGGGTTGAATTTTTTAAAGTTCTTCTGTGTTCTAAATTCTAAATTCTAAAAAAAAAAAAAAAAATCAGAATCGTTTTTACAATCCCCAAAAGAAATGTATTTTAAAAACTGAATAGTTTAAAAGCAGACATGATTTTGGATCAGGGCCAGGGGAGCCCAGGCTAGAGTAAGTGGCTGTGGCAGAGTACAGGAGATTTGAGAGTGGGCAGATACCTGTTGGGTTCTTGGGGTATTTTGACAGGGTTGCTTGGGGGCACTGTGGTAGGGAACGGGGTCTCCAGCATCTTTTTTCTGTCAGATGAACATCACTAGTGTCCAGGACCCTCCGTACTTCCCTGGACCTTTCTCCATCGATGGGCAGGGTCAGCTGTGGGCGCCACCCCAGGGACTCAAAGGGCAGGCTCAGAAGGTGAGCATGACCTAGCGATACCCATCAACTGGGCATAAGATGGACAGAGCCATTGCCTCATGGAGGATTGTTTCTGGCCTCATCAATCATGCTGCCTTTCTCAGACATAGCCCATACCTGCTGCCCCACGCTAGCTGTCCTCCCACCTTGGCTTGGTTCTGTTCTGGGCTCTGGAGCTCTAGAAAGAAGAGGGATCCCTGGCTCCAGGAGCCCACAGTGCCCCTTATAGAAAGGAGAAAGTTCTGAGCAGTCACACAGGACAGCAGCGGGTGTAGCCTGAAGGAGAGCAGAGAAGTTCCTTCTTTAAAGCTTCCACATCTTAGTGACTAGCTCTTGGCAACTCTACGATGCTAATTCATGTTGTGAATGATTCAGATATTACTCATTTGGGGGCTGTGTGCATCCAAAGAGAAGGACTTATGACCCAGAAGAGTAAGACACAAAGGAATATCTGTCAGCAGAGTGACAAGTCATGGGGAGTAGTGAGTGTGGGGCTCCTGATGGAGGTCCTGAGGGGGGCTGGGCACACACATACAGCTAGACACACATCGTGGTTCCCTTCTTGTTTTGTGTGCATGGCAGGTCTTCCAGCTTCAGATCCTAGTGACCTTTGGACAAGGCCGAAGCTGCCGTGGGATGCTGACGGTGAAAGTTTTGCCTGTTCCCTCCAGCCAGGTCTCTTTCCTGTAAGGCTCCCCTACCCTGGGGACAGTGGGAAAGACAGGACCCAGCCCCAGGGACTCGGGTGTAGGGTTAAGGTGTAGGGCTGCAGCAGCATCCCCCGCTGGCTACTGTACCAGGGAAGACCCAAGGGAGGGGCCTGCAGACCCTGCCGGGAGCAGGTAGGAGCCAGGGCTCCCATTTTGGTCCAGGCAGCAAGCCCAGAACATCACCATTCTCGAAAACCTGGTTCCCGGAAGTAAGGTGGCCCAGGTCCACGCCCGGGGCTTCGACGTGCGCTACGAAATCGTCTCCCCGGTGCCCTGCCGGTTCTTCTCCATAGGACGCGGTGAGGGGCGTGGAGGGCGGGTAAAGGGATGCCTCTGCGGCTGGTCTACAAGTGACCCGCAACGCCTGGAGCCGAGGCAGAACCTGAGGCGAGGTCGCGTTTGGGGGCCCGGAGTTAGAGAGGAGCCTTGGAGGTGGCGGCCAGGTGGTCAGTCTCTGCGCCCTGAGAGGAGGGCGTGGAGAGGTGGGAGGGTGGGAACGGGACTGACCTGGGGGCGGGGCCGAACTCTGCGTGCCACGCCCTGCTACCCCTCTCAGTCGACGGCGTGGTCCGGACCACCGCGCCCCTGGAGCTGGCGCAAACCCCGGACGCCGCGGTCACTAGGCTGCGGGTGAAGGCCTTCGAGCGGCTCCGGCCACGGGACAGCGCCGAGTTTGATTTCTGGGTGGACGTGCAGCCGGTCAACCGCTGGCCCCCGCGCTGCCTCCCGGCGCTGCTGGCGTGAGTATTTGGGAGTCTTACCTTGGCTGTTGGGTGAGAGCCAGGGTTCGCAGCCCAGCCCCAGCTCCTCCCCTGCGGCCCGTCCTCTGCTCCCAGGACTGAGATCCCCGAGACCACATCTGTGGGCACCGTCGTGAATACCTTCACTTGCACTGACCCAGACTCTCCTGGCTCCACTCTGGACTACCAACTGCTGTTCCACAGCCCTGCCAGCGCTTCAAGCCTCTGCCTGCGAGACAGAGTCCTGGAGGTACCCAGAACCTGCCCTTAGACCCACGTGTAGGGTGCTTGGACAAGGAGGGGGTGGCCCAATGGTCCTGCGGGAGTGGAGACCATGAGGGCGAAGGATATGGTGTTGCAGCCAACACGCTTTACCGGAAGGTCAGGGTAGGCTATGTGAGAATAACCTGGCCTGAGGCAGCCCAGTGGGCTCAAGGCTCTCCTAGGCCTTGGCTGTGCCTCACTCTCCTGCCCCTCTGGCTAGGTGAATGACACACTGGACTGTGACGCTCCTGGCGCCTGCTTGCAGCATACAGCCTCCATCCTGGTGCTTGACAGTGGTCAGCCTCTGATGGCCAGTGAGTGACCACGCCCAGGCCTGGACATTCAGGACAGGGCTCCTCTGTGCCCCTCTTCCTGTCTTCAGGGTGGCGTCATCTCTCCTCTCTCGGAAACCAATAGGGTGGGGTTGTGTCCACCTAAGACCCCTGAGTGAGCTACTGCCCCCCTCCCTCCAGAGCCTCTCCCTCCTCTGACTCCCAGGGCAGGGCCAGGCCAACCAGGCCAGCTCCCTGACTTCCAAATGGCTTCCAGCTGAGGTGCCTGTGCTGGTGATGGTGACACCTGTCAACGAGTTCTCCCCAACCTGTGTCTCACGCACATTTCGGGTTCGTGAGGATGCAAGGCCCCACACCCTGCTGGGCTCTGTGGTGGGCACAGACCTGGATTACCCACACAACAGCGTTGAGTACTCCATCTCTGGCGGGTCCGCCCCCTTTGCTGTGGACCGTCTCAATGGTACTCCCACCCCAGGGCTGAGGGGAGAGGGTGGAGCCAGGATTGACTCTGCAAGCTGAGCCTGTGGCCCCGTCTCCTAGGGGAGGTTCGCCTCCTGGGGCCTTTGGACTATGAGCTGCAGAAGTCGTACAGGATCACTGTCCTGCTGACTGACCACAGCCAAGACCAGGACCCCACCTGCCACCGTTCAGGCTCCTGCACCATCACCATTGAGGTTGAGGTAAATGAGCCCCGAAGCTTCAGAAAGAATTGGAAAGAGTTCATCTCCTTCCTCGGGCGCTCTGCTTTTCCTCTGTGCTTCAGCTTCCTCTGACTTCCCTGGTGGCTCAGACAGTAAAGCATCTGCCTACAATGTGGGAGACCTGGGTTCGATCCCTGAGTAGGGAAGATCCCCTGGAGAAGAAAATGGCAACCCACTCCAGTACTCTTGCCTGGAAAATCCCATGGACACAGTCCACAGGGTTGCAAAGAGTCAGACATGACTGAGCGACTTCACTTACAGTCTCCTCTACTGGTTGGCTGGAGAGAGTTGGGGCCTTGTTGTGGAAAGTTCTGGAAACTGTTGGCTGACACCAAGATTTTGGTTGTGGTGGGAGGAGGCTGAGGGGCTGGACTGGGGGTTTGGGGGTGGGTGATCTGACTACCTTCCAGCAGGATGTGAACGACCATGCTCCCGAGTGTGAGCCCCCATTTCAGGAACTCACTGTCTATGCTCACCTGGGCCGCAGTTTGGAGGTGACCACAGTGTCGTGTCGGGTGGCCCAGGAGCCCCAGCGCCTGGCTTTCTCCTACAGAATTGTGGGAGGTGAGGGCCATGGGGGCCATGGGGGCCCTCCAGGCTGCTGGGGAGGGGCAGGCCAAGGCCAGCCATGATCCCCTTCTTCTCCCACTCTGTTTTTCAGGGAATAGTCAGAGCCGATTCAGCCTGCAAGGAGCTGTCCTAGTGCACAACGACCTCATGTTGGGCCCCCCCTGGCCAGAGCAGCCCCATACATATGAGCTATTGATCCACGTGGCAGATGCAGGCCCCTCCACCCCCCACCTCAGCACCACAGCCACTGTCATTGTGCACATAGTGCCCTGGAGGGCCAGCACAGGGGCCACCAGAATCCACAGAACCACTGTGAGGGAGGGTCCTCAGGCCCTTGCTGGGTGGGGAGAAAAGAGAGAGTTTTTGAGGTGGAACAATTGGGGAAGGCATTTCAGAGGAAACTGCTGAGTGCAAAGAGCCTGTCAATACAGAGGAGAAAGCTGGGGTGTGGGATGG
Source organism: Neotragus moschatus (assembly GCA_006410615.1). Classification (NCBI taxonomy): domain Eukaryota; kingdom Metazoa; phylum Chordata; class Mammalia; order Artiodactyla; family Bovidae; genus Neotragus; species Neotragus moschatus. The sequence goes on from SJYA01002770.1 coordinate 1,703,575, forward strand.
CCCAGCCCTTGGAGGGGTTTGAAGGTTGGATGATTGGGGTGTTTTGGCAGGACACTGGTGAAGCTGTGGCCCCATTTCAGGTGCCTTCAAGGATGACACCCCTGCTTGTGACAGACACGGAGGTTTTCTGGCAGCCAGAGCCCTGGTTTGTGGTGGTGCTGACAGTGACCAGTGCCCTTCTCCTCCTGGGTCTGGGCTGGCTCCTCAGCTGGCTCCTGCGGCGGTAGGGTTCCTATCCCTGTGCTGCTTGCCCCCCCGCCCCAGCCTTCGCATCTGTGATAGCGGGTTCTACCCAAGACTGCACAAACTGATGAGCAGACAGAATGATATTAAGGAGGACTGCCCTCCCTCCGGGGGTCATCAGCTTAGAGGCAGAGAGACACTGGGAGAAAGTTGTCTCTTTCGCTGGCATAACCCAGTCTGGAATGGGATGGCTGTGGATAAGGTCAAGGGATTTAGACTTTTGAGTCTGTCATGCTTTGGGTATTTACCCCTATTCCTGAGCCCTGCCTTCCACCTGAAATGTGACCTTCCCCTAAGATGCTGAGTTTCTCGTGAGCACAGGACTGAACCCAGGGGAAGATGGGAGTAACAGTATGGCCAGTGCATATGGACACAGGCTATCTCCAATAAGAGTGGAGATGAATGGTGCTGATTCCTGGAGCCAGCAAGGCTGCTGTTCTCTCCTCCTGGCATTTTAGGTTGACCCAGGTGCTACAGACATCAAGCAAACCCACCCAGGCTCTACTGCTAAACAGGTAAGCTTCCTTTGCCTAGCTCTATGCCTGGAACTCCATCTCTGAAACTCAGGCTGGGGCTCAGAGCCCTATCCTGTACTTCTGCTCCTACTTTGCCCCAGTATCCAGGGAACTAAGGGATCCATTGAAGGGTTCGTGGAGGCCCCGAGGATGGAGACACCCCAGGCACCCAGCAGTGTCATGAGCCTGGTATGTCAACCTACCATCCTGTGCAGTGGGCACTGAGGCTGCTGCTGAGTGCTCCCTGCCCCCTTTCCCATGTCTGGCTGTCCCTGTGGGAGGGTCCATACCAGCAGTATCAGGATGCAGGAAGCAGGTGGGTTCTTGACCCTTTTGGGGGGGCAAGCCTCCACCTGCTTCCCATGGGCAGGGTTCACCTCGTTACACTTTCNGCCCCCTTTCCCATGTCTGGCTGTCCCTGTGGGAGGGTCCATACCAGCAGTATCAGGATGCAGGAAGCAGGTGGGTTCTTGACCCTTTTGGGGGGGCAAGCCTCCACCTGCTCCCCATGGGCAGGGTTCACCTCGTTACACTTTCCTCATTCTTCCCCTCAGCACCATTTTGATGGCAGAGCCCAGGACTCCTGTGAGTTCCCCTGTTTCCAAACCATTCTCCACTTGGGCCCACTTTCTCTCCAGACCTCAACTCAATATCTCTGCCTACCACCAGACATCCACTGTCAACTCTTTCCCTGAATGGGGTCTCTTCTCACTCCTACTCATTTTTCAGCCAGTGTTTCCCAAACACCTGGGACCCTGATCTGGTTCCTGCCTCCGGGGGGAAATAGGGGGAAAGTTGTGAGGGAAGAGGCCCCCAAATGGTCCACTGTCATCATGAATTATGGCAGAGTAATCTGGCACGGGGCTCAGGGGAGCTGATGTCAAGTTTCGGGGACTCATGGATGCTTCCTGAGTTTCTGAGCCAGACCTCAAATAATTTGCTGAGAAAGCAGGGAGAGGACAAGCCAGATCAAGGAGGAGGTAGCAGGAGGTGGAGGGGGGTGGTCACACCAAGGGTCCTGGAATATCTTTTCCTGCCCTTAGGGGAGGGAAGCAGTGCTGCGAAAGCCAGCAAGGCCCTCTCTCTCTCCCTTGACCATCTGAGCTCAGGTACAGGCAGAGATTACCTGTTCAACACGCACACGGGAGCCCGGCGCTGGCTCTGAGGCCCAGGAGGTGCATCATATTTGTGGGATGTCTTCTTCACATGATCATGTGTTTTCAAGCTGATTCAATAATAAACAAAATTACCAACAGAAGAGTCCTTGCCTGGTAACCTACATGTGGGAGAAGCTCTGAGATCTGTGCTTCCTTGTTCTCACTTGGAGGATGCCCTGTCTTATGGGAACAAGGTTTTCTTTCAAGAAGGCATTGTACAGTGCTGACTGTGGTTAATGTCCTGCAGAAGTAAGAGACTGTTATCCTCGTCAATGACTGAGGGGGCCCCCAGTTGGCCTGTCCCCTCAGAGGACACCTACTCTAGCAGATGGGGAGGGCCCAGGAGCCCCACGAACTTCCAGGGCAGTTTGCGGACTGTATGTGGAGGTGTTCTTGCATTTGGAGCTTTTGCATTGAAGCGAGGGTTGATGGAGACTTGAGCACCCTGTGGCATGGGTGGCCATGGAGGGACTGAGACTAGCCCCTCTTTGAGCAGGTGTTCCCACATCCTCTTGATCCCTTTGGTTCATGGGCCCTCTATCCTTCCTGTGCTGCACATGGCCGAGTGGCCCACAGCAGCCTGCAGGAGGGCAGGTTCTGTTGGGGGGAAGTGCTGGCCCACTCCCCATACCCAGCCTGGCATCAGGCTCTCCCAGCTCTCCCAGAAGACCTGCTGTCTTGGTGGAGGCTATCTTAACTGTGGTGTCTTCAAGTTCTCTCAGTCTTCTTCCCTCTGTCAAGTTTATGGATCTGAACCTTCTCAGAGTAGCTTCCCTTGTGGCTCAGCTGGTAAACTATCTTCCTGCAGTGCTGGAGACCTGGGTTTGATCCCGTTTGGGAAGATCCTCTGGAGAAGGGAAGGCTACCCACTCCAGTATTCTGGCCCAGAGAATTCCATGGACTATATAGTCCACGCGGTGGCAAAGAGTCAGACACGACTGACTTTCACTTTCACTTTCAGAGTAGCTGAGGACCTCCCTTCCTGAACCAGTTACAGTGCCCCAGGCAGAGGAAGAAGTGCCTCCTGTGGGAAAAATATGCTTCATGGTGTTTCCAATGAAGTGAGGGTGTTAGAGCTGGCCTCAGGGACAGCAACTTGACAGCAGGATGTTACAGCTGCGGGCAGACTTTTCCTGAGTACTTAGAATGCTCTAAGGGTTTATTAAACGCTCATCTCTAAGGAGCTTGATTTTTATCCTCATTTCACAGACAGAACAAGCAAGCCTCAAAAGTCCCAAAGCTAGCTAGTCAGGTCACTTGATGTGAGTCAGGGTGTGTGATTACATTTGATGCCAAGCCCAAGGTAACAGTCTTCCCAAGGCTCGTAAGTTGCGCTTGGTGGCAGACCATGACAGTCCAGGGCAAAAGATGTTGTTATAAGAGTTGGAGAGAAGATGCCCACCCTAGGGCAGGGATAAGAGTGCCTGTTATGTGCCACAGCTTGTGCTGGGAACTGAACCCCAGGCAGAAGGACAAACGTGGGNTCCCTTGGCTTCTCAGCGCAGGCTTCTGTCTGTGCTCATACAGAAAGCCTGCCTGAGACGACTAAGAAGTTGAACAATACTTTGTGTGCTTGTGTCAGGATCTTATCACCTCAGAATGTTTAATTTTGCAAGAAACTATCCGTTTGGTCAGGAAATGCTCTTGGAGAAGGTGCTGAAACCAGAGGCAGCTGGTAGCCTGTTGCTGTTTGCCTTGTAAGGAGAGAGAAAAGTTGAGTGAGTAGTCTTTAGACATTTCATTACCCTCCCTTGGGCCAGTTTTTGAATCTTGAATGAATTTTCATTTTGGTGAGACCAGTTCCTTGGGCAGCTCTTTACAAGAAAGGAAGATGTGAAAATATTAGGAGCTTCTCAAAATGGCCTCAAGCTAACTTCCCCCCAACTCCCCTGTGATTAACACTTCCTTTAGAAAGTTAAGGCTGCCACAGGGTTAAATGCTTGCTGTTTTCTGTGAAAAATAACCATAAATTAGGCTCTTAGTCTATTTCAGTTATCTTTGAGATGTAGAAAGAGAACAAATCTCTTCCTTAGTCTACTTAACTACTCTAACTTTTGCATGCAATTTTAGGTTCAGGGGTCCATTACAGTCCTTTCACGGTCTAACTCTGTGTTGGAACTATTGCCCCAAGGAAGTTACAGAATAGTCAAGAACTATTTTTTGCCTTTTCTTAATGCTTTATTTTCTTAATGCTTTATTGCCTTGTGAATACTTAGGAGTATTAGATCGTGCTTGCTAGATTAAGCCAATTTTGTTACTCAGAGATAGCTTATAGCAGTACTTCTATGCTGGGCATTTTAAAGTGCAAATAAGTAGGGATGTTAGAATAGCGGACCTTCCATCTACTTTAACTTTGTATGTACATAATTCATCTGTAAATGTCAGCATTTTAAACTATTATGAGCAACAGACTTAATGAGTCAAAACTGCACAGACATATAGGATGAGATTTGATGTCCTAAGGTGGCATTTTCGGTGCTGCTGCCCAGCTGGTCCCAACCCACTTCTCCCAGGTTTGTCCTAATCCTCACCACCTGAATGGTTTGGTAATCATTCCATGTGTGATATTTTCTTACACAGATCCTGTTGCCAGCTAATCTATTTCCTTTTGCTCCTCTTGGGGATACCCTTTGCCTTCAGTTTCACTTCTCTTTTCTCAAGTCCAGCTCAGATCCTTCCTACGTCCTTTATGAAACACTCCCCAAAACATTCCTGTCTTTGGGAATACTCTACTCCCTCTGAACTGCAGTGGTATTATTGCCCTTATTAAAAACAGTAATATAGTATAGACTCTTAAGAATAGCCGTTTTTCTGATTAGACTTAACCCCTTTCCTGCAGAGATTGTAGTTTTGGGTCTTCTCGATGAGAACTAAATGTTCACAAAAATGTGCTAAATGTGCCTGAATTGGAACAGCCTCTAATTCAACANTTGCCCTTATTAAAAACAGTAATATAGTATAGACTCTTAAGAATAGCCGTTTTTCTGATTAGACTTAACCCCTTTCCTGCAGAGATTGTAGTTTTGGGTCTTCTCGATGAGAACTAAATGTTCACAAAAATGTGCTAAATGTGCCTGAATTGGAACAGCCTCTAATTCAACAGGGAATTGGAGGGAATAGGCAGGTAGAAATGAGACTGACCATGGATCTCCAGGTCCTACACTGCCCGGAGGGCTTGCACTCTAGCACCGCACAGAGGCCCATCATTCTATAAGAGGCAGGACTTGCACGTAGTGCAGAACTGAAGCCCAACAATAGAAAGTAATTCTGCGTCTCAGAAATGGCTGTGTCGTCATCCCTCTTCCTGGCTACTTTTGACTCTCGGAAAACATGTGTTGGGTGAGCATAGCATTGAGATTCTTAGACTCTCTTCTTGGTTGGTTCTTCTCACTGCCACCTTGGGCTTCTGTAAACGTGTCAGTAGTATTTGCTGCTTGTCCTCCCAGTGCTGCCCTGAAACTGTAAGGAGCAGTGATGGTTAGAGCTGGGGAAAGCCAGGTAGAGCTGTCTCTGGCTTGGAGCAGAGAGGTATTTTGTATGTTTGCACCAATAGGTCTGTGTTTTTCCCCCGATCTTAAATCAGATTTCATTTCTCTTCCTGTACTACAGCAGGATTAAGCAACGAATTCTGTGTGGGAAAACCTAAGCAATCTTGGTTCTTTTATAAGAGATGATAGATTGAGACTCTCATTCATGTTTGCTGCTATTATAGTTTGAAGTTGGGTTTATGTAAGAGGCATTGCAGATGAGTTTTGATGGGAACATATGTTCATTTCAGTGCTGGATCCCTGATAGAGACTTTGTTTTTTTGAATGCTTAGAAAATCTCATCTCTTCTGCAGAAGTTTTTATTTGTGGGTGGGGATTTAGCTCGTTTATTCCTGTCCCCTCATTTTCCAGAAGGTGAGCAGGCCTAGGACTGGACTCTTTTCAAATCTAAATTTTGATGTCAGGAAATAAGAGTACCTTGAAGACCATAAAAATCTGAGCCTGTTATGATTGAATGAACTAAGCAACTTACTCTGTAATCAAAAAGTTAAATAATGAGAACTGTTGGTCCTTATAAACTTGGCTTGTGAGAATGTAAAATGATGCAGTCACTTTGGAAAATAGTCTGGCAGTTCTTCAAATGGTTAGAGTTACCAGCAATTCCACTCCTAGTTATCTACCCAAGAAAAATGAAAACATGTACAAGCAAAAACCTATATATGAGTGTTTATAGCAGTATTATTCATTTTAATAACCAAAATGGGAAATGACCCAAATGTTTATCAACTGATAATGGATCAATAAAACATGGTCTATACATATTTTATATATATAATGGAATATCATTTAGCAATAANTAGTTATCTACCCAAGAAAAATGAAAACATGTACAAGCAAAAACCTATATATGAGTGTTTATAGCAGTATTATTCATTTTAATAACCAAAATGGGAAATGACCCAAATGTTTATCAACTGATAATGGATCGATAAAACATGGTCTATACATATTTTATATATATAATGGAATATCATTTAGCAATAAAAAGGAGTGAGGTTCCAAAATATACTTCAACATGACTGAACCTGGGAAACATTATGCTAAGTGAAAGAAGCCAGACACAAAAGGTCATATATATGATTTCATTTATAAAACATATCCGGATGAGGCAAATCTACAGAGATCGGAGGTAGATGAGTGGCTGCTTAGGGTGAGATGAGAGGTGAGGAGTATGTTCTGAAACTGTAGTGATGGTTACCCATAACTTGTGTATACTAAAAGCCCTTGAATTGTACACTATATTTCTTACTTTATTTTTTTTGGCCATGCCGTGTGGCATGGTAGAGTCTTAGTTCCCTGATCAGGGATTGAACCCGTGCTCCCTGTGGTGGAAGCACAGAGTCCTAACCACTGTACCACCAGGAAAGTCCCATGAATTGTACACTTTAAATGGGTGACTTGTATGCTGTGTGAATTATATCTTGACGCTGTTATAAAAAATGACTTATCAGTAATGTATATTCACTAATTTTAAAAAATATATGAATAACAAGAAATAAAAATAGGACCCTCCATAATTTCACTGTTAGCGTTTTATTGTTTGACCATATTTCTTCAAGTGATTTTTAGTAAGTTTTACAGAAATGAGATCATGCAGAACAGCCTAATTGGTACCTTGTTGCAGTCAACACTGTATTATAAACTTCTGGGTTGGTAAATGATGTATTTACTTCAGGGGCTAGCTGGCAGTAAACTGGGGAAGCTGAAAGGGAGCAAGGTGCCACTCTGCTGCCTTGTTTCAGCTGTAGTACAGATTTGCCTTGATTTCAGGTGAAAGTAGAGTGCTTTCGGATGAATGTAGAGTGCTCCTGTGAAACCTTTTGTGAGCCAAAATGACATAAAGTGAAAAAACAATTACCTTAGGACTCATCTTGCTAACGGATGTACAGTGTAAGTCAAGACAACGCACAGATGCTCACAGACAGTTCAGAGCTGTGGCAGCTTGAGCTGCTGAGTGTAGATCCCAGGAAGGGAGCTTGGCAGTGCCACTCTCGCCGCTCTGGGCGCACTCTGCGTCTGTAATGACTCCCTGCACCACAAACACTGACTGCTATTTCCACTTGCTGCCTTTCCATAGAAGTGAAAATGCTCTTTGGATCTGTTGTGGTTAGTGAAAGCAGTGCTAATGTCTGTCTTTCATAAAAACACAGTGGCGTAAAGTGAATTTTTGAAAAGTGGGGGCTAGTCGCTCTGTAAACAGGTGTTGTTTTCATGGTCTGCTTAGTGGCATGATTTTTCATATTTTTGTATTTTTTATGGATAATTTTGCTGGTTAAAATGGCTCCCAAGTAACCAGTGCTGGAGTGCTATCTAATCTTAAGTATAAGAAGGATGTGAAATGCCTTATGAACAAAATACATGTGTTAGATAAGGTTTGTTCAGGTCTGAGTTATAGTGCAGTTGGCTGAGAGTTCAGTGTTAATGAGTCAACTATGTATTTAATAAAGTACCTTTAAACAGTAATATACATACAAGGTTATATATTATATGTGTGTAGCTCTGAAAGATTAAAAATTGATTGGTGGAATGCTGTGACCAGAGGCTCAGAGGAACTTAACTCTGTTTCCTCGAGGAGCAGCAGCTCAGTATTCACTAACTCTTTCTTTTTGTTTGCAGTGACTTTATAGAACATAGCTGCTGAGTGCTGGAGATTGGTTACATTTTCTTTTGTATCTAGTTTCTTTTGCTTAGTATGATGTTTCTGAGATTCATCTGTTTCGGTGTCTTCCTTTTTTATTGCTGAGTAGTATTCCTTTTTATGGCCATATTTTTTGCTGCTAGGCATTTGGGTTGTTTCTAGTTTTTGGCTCGTATGAGTAAAGATGTAATAAATGTTCTCATACAAGTCTGTGTGTGTACATGTTTTCATTCTCTGTGGTAAATACCCACAAGTAGAATTTCCCTGACCCCCAGACTGCATCGCACGGACACTATGTAGGAGAAAGTCGAACAGTTCTATGGACTCTGGGCCCAGTTTTGTTATTGCTCCTCCTTGTAGTTCTCAGCTTCAAGCCTCATTTTCTGTGTGTTTTTTTTTTTTTTTTTGCCAGATTTCCAGATATACCCATGCTAAGTCAGAAACGAACGGCCATTCTGTTGAGGTGGGAAGTTGGAATCATTAGGAACTATTGCAAGTAGACATGAGCTTCTAGATTGAGGGGGTCTGTTTGCTTTAAGAGCCTCAGTTACTTGTCACGATCCTGAGTTTCTGTTAGTTGATGCAGGTTAGGAGGCTTCTTGGTCATCCACAGGGTTCATCCTGCGTCTCTTTGTGGAGCCTGGCCTTGGTGATTTGCGCCTTTGTAAGTGACCAAGCTCAGTTACCACAGTTGGTACTGCCTCTTTAGACTGTTTGTCGTGTGGCTGGTATTTTGCTACCTAAAAAAAAAAAGTTATACATGTGAATTAATTTTAATCCATATGTACCTTTTTTCTTTTTTTAAAAAAGCTTGACTTGATGATCTTCCATGGGTGCTGTTTGAAAACTAGTACCAACCAGAGGGTCCTAGCTAAGTGTTCTAGATTTTAATTTCTGGGAGCAGTGAGCAGTGCTTTTGGTGATGAGTATTCATCCCTAACACCCCGTCCCATTGAGGTCATTTCTACACTGTATATTCATATGTATGTTGGGCAGATTGAATTCTGTTTCATTGACTTCTTGTGCCAGTGTTCAATGACTAGTTCTTTACAGCCAACAACTTGATTATCAGCATCCTCTTTTAAAGCATCTCAAATCTCCTAAAGAATAACACTGATTCTTACAGAGTTGCTTTTTAGCTATTTTCTGGATGGAAGGTAAGGTGGATATTTAAGATGAGTGAAACTTTCATGTGGGAGTTGGCTGAAGCGAGAAAATTACTCTTTAAATACTGCTTCTTTAAGAGAGCCTTCTAGTAAAATTTTGAAGTATCTTTTATTTTTAGTTTACTGTATTTTTTATAGTTTGTTCAAAGAAAGAACCAGTATGTAATATTCCTCGTTTGATTGGACTCTATAGTCCCTGGTCTTCATGGCTTTTTTTCTTTTCTTTTGAATAACTAAGTGATAAAAGAGAAGGAATTTCTTTTTTAAGAGACCCACAAGGCCAGTAACGGTACATTCACTTTACACGTGAGGAAACTGAGAGCTTGTTTAGATGGCACAGCCAGGGAAGGTGCTGTGCCTTTTCAGGGTAGATAAGCTCTGACTTCCAATGTTAGTTTAAGCACAGATTTCCACCCCCCCTTAAATGATTGGTTTTTCCCTGTTAAATTTTTGTTTCCTTTTAAAGTAACTCTTACTGAAGTATAAAACACTTACAAAGTGCACAAAATNTTTTTTTTACTTTACAATACTGTATTGATTTTGCCATACGTCAACATGAATCCGCCACGGATGTACACATGTTCCCAGTCCTGAACCCCTTTCCCACCTCCCTCTATGTTGTATTTAGATCCATTTGTTAAAAAATGATCAGTAAGGTCCTGAAGTGGCAAGAGTATAAATCTCTTTTATGGTCTGCCTCCTGTTGAAGCAAGGTAGAATCAGTTCTAAGCTAATTATTTGAACATTTGGACAGGTTCATTTCTACGTGTGAGAGAATGAGTTTTCTGTTGGTCAGATTCTTTTTTAGTATCTTGGTACTAGCCCTGTGGACCAGACATAATTCAGATGCTCTGCCTTCAGGAACACTGGAAAGATTAGAGAATCACATTTTTCATTTTGAGGCTTGTGGAGAATATGTCCTTTGTCGTTAGTGAGAGAGCTTGTCCATCATTTGTTGAAAGTCTCCTTGTTGTCATCGGAAAACAGAGCCCATTTAATGTGCAAAGTGTATTAACTGGAGACTTTGGGATTTTGATGCAACTATTTCCGTCCTTTCATTTATGATGGTTTTGATTACAAGTGACCGAGTACCTTAATACGATTGGCTTAAAGAATAGAGGGAAACTTATCTTTGTTACATAACAGGATATCCAGTACTTCGGTGACAGTTTCAGGAGCCCTGATTTCTTCTTCCTGGTCTGTGTGCTCAGCGTGTTGGCCTTGTCCTAGGCAGGGCTGTTTGAGAGTCATGGGGTAGCTGCAGTAGTCTCCGGTGTCACATCCAGATATCGGAATAAAACCCGAGGAGGAGGAGGTGCCCTTCTCGTGTGTGAAGAGCAGGCTAAGTTCCCAGAGAACCTATGGCCAATTTTCCCTCATCTCATTGGGAAAAAGAGTCACATGCTTTTTCCTAAGTCAGTTCGTAAGAAATGAAGTAACGTTCAGGATTCTCGCTGAGCTTGAATGGAGTTTCATGTTCCCTTGAGGTTTGGCTCAAGGAAGAACGTGAGCAACACGTGAACAGTGTTGTTCCATGTACGTGAACAGCATTGGGACCCTGTTAGGAAAGGAGTAGCGGAGCTATACGCCATCATCCATAGCTCTTAGCTCACAGATTTTTCAGTGGGCCTTGGTGGACCCCAGACGTCCAGAACAACCTCTGGTGGTTTATCAAAATGAGTCAGAGCTTTTGCTAGAACTTTGAGGACTGCGCAGTAGGCGAGGCAAGCCCAAGCCCTTCACCTCTATCGGCATATCCCACAGAGTTGGCAGCAGGCATGTCTTCATGAGGAAAATTGAAGTTTCTTACTTGTAAGTCATTACAAGGCTCTACACCTTGTAGACCAGTGGGTATGTCCACTTTTTCAGGTTCCCAGGTTATTTAAAAAGAAATGCCAAAACAGAGCTGTAGAAACATGGTATATTTTACATGTTTACTTCCAAGAAAGTATTTCAGACCCAGAAACAGTACAGTGACTTTATGTAGACATCCTGTAGAAATAAACAAGTCCAGATCTGACTGGAGATTGGACAGAATTCTGCCTTTCGGTCCTGTGGAGGCTGCAGAGGATCCCAGAAAAGACTGCAGAATGTTGAACTCAGAGTCCAGGGGAATGGCCCTAATGCCTAACTCCTCTGGGGCACTTGGCACTGTTGACCCCCTCTCCTAAGCCAGATGCCCACTGACACAGGCTAGACAGCACAGCACCTTCTTGGTTTCCCGTCTGTGATCAGAGGCCATCCCAGGGTAAAGGGGAGGAGGCAGGGCGGGAAACACTTGGCTTTGCCACCTGAAGTCTCCTGCCCCAGGGAGCGCCTCCAGGAACCCTGAGGAAAGCCTTCTGCAGTTGATTGGTGTCCTAAGCACTGCCACTCTCCTTTCTTTGTTTTCATATAGTTGTGCTTTTACTCACTGTGGTCCTCTTCCTCAGATTATTTAATTCATTTTAACAAGCCTTTCTTTTTTTTTTTTTGGTGAGCACTGCTATATGCCAGGAACTGCCTCAAACCCGAGATGGAGTTAATAAGAGAGAATGGCTTGGTGACGGTGACAGAGGACAAAATAGGTGACAGGGCAGTGAGTGTATTGCTGCTGTAGAGCTGGCACAGGATGCCACAGGAGACGCAGAGGTGTGCGTCAGACTCTCGGTTGAAGAGAGTGGAGTCTGAGCCATATCCCGAAGGAGACCTTAAAATGAACGTCTTTAAAGGGATGCTGATCCATTTGGGGGAGTGGGAATGGTGTTGACAGCACATAGTTTCCTGGGCAGCTTTGGAGTAAAGAAAATTTTACGTTTTGCAGTAGTGTTGTTATATAGCTGATTTTGCTTCCCTGGTAGCTCAGAAAGTAAAGAATTCACCTCCAATGCCGGAGACCTGGCTTCGATCCCTGGGTTATGAAGATCCCCTGGAGGAGGGCGTGGCACCCCACCTTAGTATCTTGCTGGCAGAATCCCCATGGACAGAGGAGCCTGGCGGCCTACAGTCCACGGGGTCACCAAGAGTCAGACACGACTAGCGACTAAGCACAGCAGAGCATAGCTCATTTTGCCCGTAATTAGGCGGTTCAGAAAAACTAATAGCTTATCTCTTAGCGGTAAAGCCGTATTTCTGCTCTATAAATGTTTTTCTTTTAGTCTTGATCTTTCAGATGTTGTCTTGCCTACTATGTTCCTGTTTAAGTTTTAAAATGTTTATTGAAGTATAATTGATTTACAGTACCATGTTAATTTCTTTTGTATAGCCAAGTGACTCAGTTATGTGTGCTATTTTTCATTTTCTTTTCCATTATGGTTTATCACAGGGTATTGAGTATAGTTCCTGTGCTATACAGTAAGAGGTTGTTTATCCATCCTGTATATAATAGTTTGCCTCTGTTGATCCCAAACTCGCTATCCTTCGCTCCACCACCTGCCTACCTACTACATTGCTGATTTATAAGATACATTCATTATTAAGTGTTGCACTATAGTCACTTTCTTGAGAGAAAACTTATATTAAAAGGTTATTTAAGTACAAAGAGCTTTTCCATGTCCCACTGTTTGTGTAGAATCAAACAGGAAGGGAAGCTCTGTGGTGCTTGGCATGGTCATAAGTTGATGGCCATAGATTTAAAGTAGAAAAAATATGAAGTCTGAATTCCTTTGGGGGAAAACAAAACCTTTTTATGCTTCTACAACTCAGGAGGGAATGGCTTTCCCTGCCAGGTCCTTGACACCTTAAGCAGAAAAATTGGGAATCTCATGTGACGTGATTTCGGAGGCAAAACCCTTTCTTCGAGTCAGGGAGAGACCCTTAACAGTACTGGATGTTGTGAGAAATCCAGGCAGAATGGTACAAAAGATAGGTGGAGGCGACCAACATTGCACCACTCAGCAGAGATCAGCCCAGCTCACTCCCCGGTGTCCCGGTGTCTGACAGTGTTGTCATTCTGGGGAGCACATAGCAGGGAGCGAGACACAACCCCTGTTCTTCGCCAGGAGCGGATGTTCTGAGAACTCCAGAGAAACTAGCTTGCCGGGTGTTTTGATTCCCTCTTTGCTCTCTTCCCTCTGTTAGGAGAGAAGAATAAACTGAGCAGACTCTGACCGTTGGTTCTCAGCCCGCCAGGACCTTCTGCGTAGCTCTCCTTTTGTGGCTCATGTGCTACACCCTCTGCCCTCAGTGTGCAGCTGGCCCCCAACGCAATGTGTGTTTGTCAAACCATGGAAGTGGGGCAGTATGGCAAGAACGCAAGTCGGGCCGGAGACCGGGGAGTCCTCCTGGAGCCCTTCATCCACCAGGTGGGCGGACACAGCAGCATGATGCGCTACGACGACCACACTGTGTGCAAGCCCCTCATCTCCCGGGAGCAGCGCTTCTACGAGTCCCTCCCTCCCGAGATGAAGGAGTTCACCCCTGAGTACAAAGGTCAGTCCCTGGCCAGTTGGGGGAGAGCAGCAGGGTATAGGCCCTCAGCCCAGTTTTCCTTGTTCTGTTGACCACGTGATAACGATTGTAGGTCTGTGTGGTCTCCGTGCAGCTAAGTCACTTTGTTAAGCAAAATTTGAAAGCATCAGCAAGGTCTTTATTTCTTGAAAGCTGAGTCCATTGATGGGTAAACCCGAGAAGAATTCACAGCATTAAGTCCCGTTGGCGAAGAGCATGCTGTTGTCTAGGAGGTTTCCCTGTTGGCTGGGATGATCTAGGAGAGAAGGGGCAGCCCTTCTCTGCTCCCAGAGAAGGAATTGGATGCTCTCCAGGCTCAGGGGATGAGGTAGCTGGTGAGGAGGTGCTGTGGAGCTTGTGTATGTATGTGCTGGGGGTGAATGGATAGTAAGTTTAGAGAAGGACTAGAGCCTGGAGGTCCTAACTTAAAGGAAAAATAATCTGCTTTATAATGTAACTTGATAGGCTAGAACCCCATGAATGTATACCAGTATTTAAGTCACTTTGTTTTAAAATCTGATTTTTGTCACTGCGTGTATACATTTTTACTGACCCTCATGTATACGTTGAAGCTTCCCAGGCGGCACTAGTGGTAAAGAACCTGCCTGCCAGTACAAGACACATAAGAGATGCAGGTTTGACCCCTGGGTTGGGAGGATCCTCTGGAGGAGGGCACGGCAGCCCACTCCAGTATTCTTGCCTGGAGAATCCCATGGACAGAGGAGCTTGGCGGGCTATGGTCCACAGGGTCGCAAAGAGTCAGACATGACTGAAGCGACTTAGTATGCATCCATGCACGTATAAGTTACATTTTCTGTGTTCTTTTTATTTTGGCCATGCTGCATGGCTTGTGGGATCTTAGTTCCCGACCAGGGATTGAATCCAGACCGCTGCAGTGAAAGCACTGAGCTAACCACTGGACTGTTGGGACATTCCCTGTGTTCTTTTTTTACCTTTTCCAAAGCAGTGTGAATTCAGTCATGTTTGCACTGTGCTTTACTTGGGAGAGCCTCGATTTAGAAAAAACAGTCCATATTGGTATTGGCTTTTGTTTCCTTAACTCTTTCATTGTGGTGAAATATACCTAACATAAAATTTATCCATTTTTTAAGTGGATGCAGCTTTTTTAAAAATTAAATTATAATTATACAGCAAAATTTACCATTTTTAAGTGTTTAATTTAGTGACATTAAATACATTCACTATGCTGTATACCATTACCATTATCAATTTCTGGAACTTTTACATCACCTCAAATAAAATCTCTGTACCCATTAAATAGTTCATTTTCCCCCTCACCTGGTACCCTCTAATCTACTTTCTGTCTCTATAAATTTGCCCATTTGAGATATTTCATTCAAGTGGAATCATGTAATGTTTGTCCTTTTGGATTTGGCTTATTTCATTTAGCATAATGTTTTCAAGGTTCATCATGTGTCAGAACTTCATTTGTTTTTACGGCTGAATACTATTCCATTGTAAGTATATGCTGTGTTTTGTTTATCTGTTCATCTATTGATGGACACCTGAGTTTCCACCTTTTGGCTATTAAGAATAATGTTTCTGTAAGTATTACCTTACAAATACCTTCTTGAGTCCGTAATTTCAGTTCTTTTGGATATATACCTAGGAGTGGAATCGCTGGATCATATGGTAATTTTGTGTTTAGCGTTTCTAAAGAACTGTCAAACTGGTTTTCCGAATTAGCCTCCTATTTGACATTCTTACCAGCAATGTTTCTTTTTCTCCACATCCTTACAAACCATTATTTCCCATTAAAAACAATAGCAACAACTGTGTAGCCACCCAAGTGGGTGTGAAGTGGTATCCCGTTGTTACGATACCTGTTTTCTTAATGACTGATGAATGAGGTTGATGTGCCAGTGGCTATTTGTGTATCTTCTCTGGAGCAGTGTCTATTCAAGTCCTTTGTGCAGTTTTGAATTGGTTGGTTTGTTACTGTTTTCAGAACAGAATCAGAAGCATATTGAATTTAGAAGAATAAATACTCTTAACGCTGCAAAACAAGAGAGAAGCAAGAGTCAAACACTGCCGACTCTAAGTGGCTAAGAAACAAGTTACAAATGCTTTATAAATGTAGCTTCAGCCACCCACCCATCCACACTCAATACATCATGGCCAAATCTTTTGCTATAAAAATGCCAAAACCAGAAAAAAAACCCTGCAATCCCTGTTAGCTCATGGAGTCCTCTTCTGATGCTAAGGGAAGAAAAAAATCCTTTAAAATGAAGTGGAACCCCAGGCGGCAGAGAAATGTTTTCTAAATCACAACCACCAGAATTTGGACTAGTTANAATACATCATGGCCAAATCTTTTGCTATAAAAATGCCAAAACCAGAAAAAAAACCCTGCAATCCCTGTTAGCTCATGGAGTCCTCTTCTGATGCTAAGGGAAGAAAAAAATCCTTTAAAATGAAGTGGAACCCCAGGCGGCAGAGAAATGTTTTCTAAATCACAACCACCAGAATTTGGACTAGTTAGAATCTCAAGGTGCCACCCAGGGAAGGATTCTCAGTCATACATTGGTTCGGTTTTCCTTCCAGCCGATTCTCAGCTTGGGGAACAGAAGTCTGAAACCCATAGCAAGTCTTTAGTATCTGCTTGATTTTCTTTCTGATTTTCTTTCCTCAAGGTGCATTTTCACTAGGGAAGAGTAAATACACTTTCTGAAGAACACAATTAAATTGAAACCGATCTCTTCTTTTTTTTAAGTCAAATGAAGTCCCAAGAATATGGAAAAATGTGATGGGTTCGATTCACGTATTTCCAAGACTGATACCATAGGGTTTTTACTTTTTTCTTGGCTGCTCTGAGGGCATGGAGGAGCTTAGTTCTCTGACTAGGGATCAAACCCATGTCTCCTTCAGTGGAAGCACAGTCTTAACCACTAGACCGCCAGAGAAGTCCTTTACTTTTTATTTTGAAATGTAAAATTACAGAAAAGTTGCAAAAGTAATGGAAGTCCTCTAATGCTCCTGTGATGCCAGTGTCGTGAGCGAAGTCCTGTCGCTGTGCAGCTCACCTCTCCGTGGAGATGCCTGTACCCGCTTTCCTGTGTGCATGGCAAGACCATCAGCCCTGGGTGAGATTCAGGAAGCATCTTCAACCTCCTGAGTTCTGCCAGGATGATGGTATATTTTTACTTTTTCCACCAAGATGATATTTGAAAATATCTGTGTGAATGGAAAGCTGCAGTTGATGGTTCTCTCCAAGATGATTCAGATGCCAGAAGTGGATTTGGATGAAACCAACATAATTCAAGCTGATGAACCCACTGCTTCAGCTTCCAGTACAGTGGGCTGAAATTCAGTGTTTGGAAGGGATTACAGGGCACTGAAAGACATCTTGATTAACACAAACTCAGCCTCATCCCTCCCCTCCTCCCCTCCCCTCTCCATTGCTCCCGTCCTCATCCCTCCCCTCCTCATCCCTCCCCTCC